>JAMKCH010000390.1:0-64821 GCA_023653785.1 Ophioderma brevispina
AATGCAGGCATTTCCGTTGACAATTTTATAACTTCCCACGTTTTTAAGTCCCGTTGTGATTTTTTTTTAATAGTAGGGGTGTAATAATTAAGGAATCACGGTGGAAAAATCGAATTTGCAAGAAAATGCTGTATACCCCTTTAAAAATACAGAGCTCAAAGCTACAGGTGCAGTATGTCACTTTAACACCTAACATGGCAATTGTACTGAAAGGAAGATTAATTGCCGACCAAAAACTGCCGTCGTTATTACAAAGTTTAATCATGCATAAAGCAATGAGGGTTTACTGGTTGGAATACACCTTACAATGTTCATAAATCAATGCTTTCCAGAGGGACCTCTGCATCTTTCTTCAATAAAAACATTCAATACACTTTTAAATTTAGAAGCTGACCTTCAGGAAATCACCGAGTCTGGTCAATATCCTACAATAAATCAGTAATTGATTCATTTTTGTTTTACCAATTTCAAAATGCAAATAGGTGAAGCGAAGAGGCAGGGTCATTACTACAACAGAGATCTGTAAATTTTGAGGGTCTATAATGTACCTCAGATTAAAACAATCCCAACTATAACACACCTTTAAAGCTGGCACCCACAAGGCACAGACTGCAGTAAGTGCTAGCATGTGTGACAAACGATTGTACAAAAGGGGTAGATGGCTCACACTGCACAGACACAGTTTAAAGGTGGCACTACTAATTCCACCAAATCCTTTTCTTAACTTTAATTTGAAAAACTGTAACTCAAAAGTTTAGTTCAGTTTCATGTGAATCTGATGAAGTGCGGCATTTTAATGGAGCAGCAATTTATGTATTACATGACACATACAATGCTGAACAAAATATTTTACTGTAAACTTTTACTTAGTTTGTCATACATTTTATGAGGATATCAAGCAAAAATCTGTGTTACCTTTATGGGCTTGCCCGATGACAATTAATCCCCTGTTACTGTCCCGACTATAGTGAACCTTTTGAAAGTGTTCCACTCACCTGGGATCAATCCCGTCAGATACGTTGACACCGAGGAAGTGAGGTTTAGGGAATGTGGTAACAAAATGGAGCGTGAATGCATCAAATACTCTCAGCACACCGTCAGCACAGCCAACATACAGGTGGTTCTCACTGGACGCTAAGCAGTAGGCGCTCATCGTCTGAAATCACAGAAACTATCCAAGTTCGTTATTTCAAACCAGACTGTATTGAATTATTTGCACTGTCATAAATTAAAAATTTGTATTCAGGCTTTTAAAGGGCAAAATGCAAATACATAAGCGATAATAAAAAAAATTGGACATTAAAACCTCTCTATGAAATAATTCAAAAAGTCACAAAACTAGCCAAAAGGCCAATTGCTTCTCAACAATAACAAGCTCTAATAGTTGCATGGATAAATTTTATATCTTTTTTCAATTCCATTCTAACATCATACCTTCAACTTTCGCGTCCATATACTGACGAAAACCAAGGAAGCCTAAATGGATTTTTAAAAGACATGATTGTTAAGGTCCCAAAAAATGATAGATTATGATACTGATATATACAAGTCTTAATGCACCACAGATGATGGGGGGGGGGTTTTTCAACAGCATTTATTTTGGCAATGAAATGAGTGAACGATCCCAACAGAGATTATAAACATTTTACTGGCAAGTGAGAATTGAAGAGTTCTACCCTACCCACCCTACTCATGTTTCTTCACCCTACCATTTGTATGATGTTTTATGTTGTGTAATCTGGTTGACACATATTGACCCATGATATCAGGCAGAGAAGTGCAGTACAGGCTTGCATAGGCAATTGGTAGTGATATGCTTATTTGGTAAGACCGGATAGATTCAGAAATTGTTGCCAAAGATTTCCTTCGTATCAGAAGCTCTTGATGTGGTTCCTTAGGGTGTAAATTCCGCTGAGGAACCATTACAATGAGCCACTGACCAAAAATATTGGGCACATTTGGACCCTTGATAAAACCTCAGCCCCAGACAAAGCTATAGCAGAAATGAGCCTTGCTGCACTCATGTGACAATCTATATTTTTACAACCTCGGCCTTTGATCAGATTCAGTCAATAAAAAGGAATAAAAATTGTGTGTGTGAAGTTAGACAATGGTGAATTTGTAATATACGTGAGAAGTTTTAACATGAATGAACACCTGGTTGCAACCAACAGGTTGTTTCCCCACATAAACCTTGAGGCATTAAAAATGGTTGATTAGCAAAAGCCAACCTGTCTAATGACCTAAATTCAGTCAGTTTAGTCTCATATAGCATTTGCTGGTTTTGGGTACCAATAAAAAATCTGGAAAAGGGGAAGAATTTTGCATTGTGCCACACCCTATGAATTTGGCAGCATCAAAATAAACTGCATGTAAATAGTCCACTCAATATTACGGTATGACCTGGACAAAAACTGCTATCGAAGGTTTTCTGCTGTAACGTGTATAAACCCTCCCAACAACATATCAAAAGGTAGAAAAAAGGTGAAGCATGGCAAGACATGCTAATTTGAATAAAACCTTTGTGCCATTTTTGCCTATATTTTGGTATTATACAAATATTTAATTTTTCTTTTTTTATTTAAAGTTAAATAAAGTTTTAATCTGATAGAATGGTCTTCACACTCTAAACCCCCATCTGTAGAGTTTTGTGCTGATATTTCAATCCGTTTCATGTGAGATGCTAGAAATAAGTGTTTCTGTAGCCCCTATATGGGTAAAATTAATATAGGTCTGAAAAACATTGTTTCTCATATTGTAGGTTTATCGCGTCCGATTGGATACTTAACAAATTGTAATCATTATTTTCTTACAATTACTTTAATTAGAGTCTCACAACCAATATTAGTGGTCTCAACTTGTCTGGGAGATACTGACTTTGGTGACGTCTAGATGTTTGGTCGCCTTTTTATGCTGCTGTCCTACCTATTACTCCGGGTATTACCAAATGACCCCTTCTTAAAATGTCACATAATTAATGACCATTTCTCTTTCCTGCTACCACTAGTTCACAGGTTTGCATGAAATTATCCAACATTTTTAAAGAATTTGAACACCCAAAAAAATTCAAAATTTCGCA
Organism: Ophioderma brevispina; assembly: GCA_023653785.1. Lineage (NCBI taxonomy): Eukaryota > Metazoa > Echinodermata > Ophiuroidea > Amphilepidida > Ophiodermatidae > Ophioderma > Ophioderma brevispina. The sequence goes on from JAMKCH010000390.1 coordinate 3,080, forward strand.
GCCTACGTGCACTTTTTAAACAAATTTTATAATTTCATGGAGGCAATTTTATAATTCAATGGCAGTTTGAACTCTGGAAAAGAGACATTTCTTAAAGTTTAATACTGGTATGACCCCATTTTAGTTCAGCTTGGTACCGAATGACCCATATTTTGGGTTACATTTTATATGAAGGATTGGGAAAGAAACCTGGCCGAGGCACATACCCATCCCTTCGCATAGGTAGTGCCCGGCAAGATTCAGTGACCCCAATGTGTTTAAATTAACTACGATCTGATAATAATTTGCAAATAAAGATCTCCCATCCCGTTTGTATGACACAAATCATCTAAGAATGCAAAAATTAATTTTGGCGGGAAAATTGCGGCCATCTGAATAATGACCAGCATTTCCACTTTTAAATATATCATTGCAGGCTACACACCTGGCAGACATAGCATGCAAAAAACATGTTCAAATACTAACAGAAAAATGGAAAAATCTCCCTAAACAAGCATTTATGAGCTAGATAAACTTTGTCAAAATATGGGCGTTTATCGTCCACGTAAGAAAATGCAAATTACCATGTCTTGCAAGGCTTCACCTTTTTCTACCTTTTTGAATTATGTTGTGTGGGAGATCTTTTACTGCTAGTTACAGCAAGAACACCTTCTGTAGAATTTTGTCCAGTGTACCCTAGTATTTTTCATAGATGAGTGGACTACTAAAAAGGATGAGGTGGCAGAATAGGAATTAACCCAAAAGAATGAACTTCTATTAGTTTCCGCACCCAATTGACTACTTTTCAGATTCTCCATAATGCAACGGAACTTTTGATACAAATGAAGCTGTGGTTTGTAAGACAACTCAAATACCCAAGAGTTTCTTCCTGTCCGGGTGGTGGTCGTGGGAAAACAGCAAAATTTTGTATTACATGCGATTATACAAATATGGTTCAATTGATAGATGACTCCCATCTCAACTCCATACATCATTGAATTCAAAAAAACTATCAGTAGTGAAAGTTTGACACAATGTCCCTAAAAATGAGGGTTTAGTTTGTGTATTAAAGGAATGGGGATGAACTTGGGAGTCGGATTGGAGGGTTGGAGATCAAGAGGTGGGGTTTTTTCGGAATGGGGTTGGGGGGTCAGATGAGGATGGGCTGATGGGGAGGAGTTGAGGAAAAAGGTTAAAATTTTGTTTTATTATCACATGAAGGATCAAAATTTCTTGGGGCCACCTTGCATAATTTTGCAAACAAGGAAATGTTGAGTTGTAACTTTCCAAAACAGGAGGTTACTTAAAAATTTAAGAGAAAAGGATGAAAAAAAGAAAAGTCAGTTTTAACTGTCAGGATTATTTGAATGGACATTTAAATTCTCAAGAGGCTCCTGTTAAATTTCTATCCTAAACACTTACCCACAAATTTTAAGACACAGATGCCAATCAAATTTATGGCCTCTATTGGGATCCCATATATGACATGCATACAATAAAGGGTATTATGTACATCAAATATAGGTCAGCCAAATGCTGTCAATGAATTGATACAGCATTACATAGTAGTTTTAAATCAAGATATAACAATAGTCAGGCACAGTAATGTACAGTGGAACCATATAAGTCAGCTTTGAAAATATACGGGGAAAATGTCACACACTTATTGGTAATACAAGTAGCATTACCGTACACTTTGTCATCACCATTAAATAAAAAATAAAAGTCTTCGTATAAGTAATTCGGCTTGGAAATGTTAACTACTTAGTTCTCGGACCTAACACCTCTAGATAACATCTCCAAGCCTCTATCACCCGGCTTGATAGCTAGTTGACAAGAGCGCTGTGGCATGGTCATATGAATGTCGCCGGTTCGATTCCGGCCAATGCCATAGGGTCTTTTTCCAACATTTATTTTGACTCACCCTCCGGCGCCATCATCCAGGAAAGATGAGTAGTTAATCAGTAATCGGCTTTTGGTTGTTAAAGTAATTCCATGATACATGCATGCTTTTTGTCACAAACTCTTGCTATATTACTCATGCACAGTGTCTGCATTGGAGTGTTGCTTGCAGTTGCACCTGCACTATCGGTATCATTTGTGGTGAACAAACTATAGTTAACCATACTTAAAATACTTTAGATGCAGATGACTGGAATCTGTGTTCATCATCAAAGACTAAACACGCACCACGTTCAATGCCAACTACTACTCTCAGCACTTACTGTTAAATGATGTCTGCCAGAAACTTAGTGTTGTTAATTTCATTCGACCAGCAAAGGTCAACTATTTTCCTGTTAAACTCCAATGCGTGGACATTTGTATGTGTGCATTTAACCAATTTTTTTAATGTAATAGCAAATTTGAAACCTTTGCGCATTATCCAACATAAAAATCTAATTTGGTGCTCTGGTTATAGTTTACTAGAGCTGCACTATCATGGCTTTTTTTTAGCTATTTGGTAGCTTTTTTGTAGCTTTGGTTCTTTGTTCTCAAACCCAATTTATATTCCTTTTAATGTTATTATATCAACAATTAACAGAAACCACAAATCTGTTGTAAATGAGTGTTTAACATTTTAATTACTGACAATTTCACGGAATAAAAAAATGTAGATTATATAACCAGGCTTACACACACCTCAAATTTACTAAAACCTCCCACACTCAGATAGGAGGCAGATAGGCCTAAAAACTGAACAAAATCAGATGTAAAGTTACACTAAGAAAATACACTAAAAATACAAGGCAAACTGGGAGAGACCACACAATAAGAACTGTTTACTTAAATAGACAATATTGCAATAGATACCTTTTGCTTAGGGAAAGTCTACAGTCTGTCCAGATAACATTGGTCTGAACCATTGAGAAGCAAGATAGCAAGAGGAAAGTTCAAAGGTCATATACATAGAAATAATTACGATTAATGGTACATGTACATTGGCTGTTTTATAGTGCAACTGTCCAACAAACTACTACTGTCGCCTAAGACTAAATACCCCAACAGCACCGAAAAAACCGCAGAAATGAAAAAGCAATGGATATTGTACAACAATGGGTATTCCAAATATCAGCAGGATAAAAAATATTCTTCAAAATAAGTATTTGTTTTTATTGTAGAATTATCATAAAGATGACATGACAACTAATAAATCTTACTTTGATCTTGCCCCCTCACAACTCTCCTAGAGCAGTCAGTAATGTTGAGCAGTCCTATTTTTTTTTACCATCGAAAATGGTGATTAACCTCTTTAAGTGTAATTCATTGAACAAAAGCATTTATTTTGAAATTTCAGTGGAATTTGCCCTCACACTCTAAGCAGTCCCCCATACTTATGATATGGATTTGAATTTCACCAACTTTTATATTTATCAAAAGTTAAGCTTGTGTCTTTTATTTTTTTCTCTGAAAACCATCTATACCTATGACATTGTACCTCACTATGTTGGACATAACACTATGTTGAAATGACTTTGAGCTGATAATTGAACTTACAAACATTGACGCACAATAACAAGGGTTATAGTCCCATTTTCCCACATGCATTTCTTTCAATACACTTTTGCACTGATTTTGTCACATGATTTTTATAGTGACAAAAATATCCATGGACAGAACTCCATCCTCAATTGTAAGTATCTTTTGCCTCTATAAATCATGTGACAATCATTGTACAAATTTACATGGAACAATGCATTGTGGGAAGACTACGCACCGTCTTTTTGAACCACAATGATCTAACTTCTCATCAAAGCAAAGCTCTGCTTTCTCTATGCTTACAATATTACATGCTCTATACATTGTAACCTTGTGCCAAAACACTGCACAATATGGTTACCGTTTGCTAAAGAACATGGACCTATTTAACGTAACGTCAATCTATAGGAAATGCATTGTTCCATCTTGTCACCACGTCGGCCATTCCCCCACTTGATATTCAAAGTCAAGGTCATGGCCAGACAGTGGTCAAATTGGGGAGTTTACATAACCATAACACAATGCACATCCTTGAGCATGAAAACACTGGAATTTTGTTTGTCCATTCAATTCAGAACAAAATAATCCCTGCATACCAAGTTCAAGTATACACCTCATGCCTAGCATCTAAACTTCCCTACTGTCCAAATACTCCCATTACCATGTTTGCACTCAAATCACAAAATTACAATAAGTGTCGTTTGCCATCGTTAATCCTTGTAGTGAAATACACAATTATTTGGTATAGGCCTTGAAAGTTGATTCATTGAAAATTTGACCCTAAGAAGTAGTGTGCCTTTTTGTCACATTATCCCAATAGATTTAAAACAGATTCACTTTCCTAACACCTACAGCAGAGGTGTAACACCTTTTAAACCTCAAAAAGAGGTTTGGTCACTGTGGTACAGTAGTATAACTGAAGGCCACTTATAAACCAATAACATCTTAAACTAAAGGTGTGTGTTCCGATCGTCTTTGGGACCCCCCTGATTTACCAGGAAGTAGTATAGATTTTGATATCAGATGAAAGGCCGTATTTTTCTCATTGTCGTCCTGAAATTTGAGCCCTCAAATCCATTTCATTCCCAAGATATAAACAAAAACCCGTCGTTTTAGTGGTTAACCATCAATATTACTAGCACAGTATTGAATGCTTTGCAACATGCATTATTGCATCTACCATCAAAACTGCAAGTTTGTTTCCCACAGTACTTGATGGGGTGTATGTGCAAGTGATCAAGTAGAGAACACAATACACATAAATCGGAACAGGCACCTTTAACTATTTTCACTAGCAGATTATTCTGCCATCAGATTAGAATTTTGTTTCTACTATGTGTCTCATCACTACAAAATGTACATAATATGCGTGGAATAATGAAAATGCATATCACACAGAAACCTTCCTTTCCCTATCACACAAGTCCCTTGTGTAAGATGTGTGACGTACTACCAGTGGGCGAGAGACTTATCATTTTTGACCTACAAACCATATGTTTGTGTCTGGATACTGTGAACATCAAATCAAGGCTGGCACTTTGAACTCTTCTCATTTTGAGGTGATGAGCAACATGTGACTGAATACTCTACAACAATAAGCAAGAATTCTCAGAAACTTAGGGGGACAGCTGATCTTCTTCAGACATTTAAGGTCAGGAATATGTGAAGTCCCTCATAACAACCCATTGTGTGTGCAAAATGAATTGTAGAAACCACCCCAAGGATCAAAGCACTTGATTTCAATGCCAGATGGCTGATCAGAGTAAGAGAAGATATCAGTAGTTTCCCACGATGCATTGCTTCCAATGGAGGTTTTTGTACAGGTAGTGATGTGAATCGTTAGAGATGAAACATGGTTAAATTAACAGGACTGACCACTAACTTGCATTTTAAGAACATTTCATCACTAACGATTCACATGACTACCTGTACAAAAATCTCCATTGGAAGCAATGCATTGTGGGAAGCTATTGATATCTTTTCTTGATCAGAGTTATGATAGGAGAGGTCAATCATTACAAACCATTATCCAGTAGAGAGAAAGGAAATTGTGGATAACCTAAAAGAGTTGATTTTTGCTGCACAATTACTAAAATTAATAATGTCAGGAGTTAGGTGCACAAACCTCATGACACAACACTAAACACCAAGGATGACTTGTCAAATCTTTGATTTTTTTTTAATGTAATAAATTATCCTATCTTTTGAAATAGAATAAGGTCAAAATACATTCAGGGTATCTCAAAAAATGTGCTGCATTTTATCAAAATAATATGCTGTCCAGTATTTAACTATATCTTGAACATCAATGCAAGCACCTTTAGTTAAAATGCATAAAATCTATTATTCCCTCTTAATAGTTAGCTTAAATCAAGAGATATGGACAATTTATTAACAAGGTATAAATTCAATTTGGCCACATTATTGCTGATATTGTAATGTTTCTGTGATGTTTTTAAGAAAGCAGCAATATTTGAATGAGCAGCTGATCAAATGTTTAAAACAAAAACACTAAACATGTTATCATGTAACTAAGTTAAGCAATTACTTTTGAGTTTGCAAAATTCGATAAAAGGTAGTGGAATTGTACACTTAGTGGAAATCGGTTAGCTGCACAAAATTCCTGAAAATTCCTGAAAAGTGAAAAGTGATAAGTGAAATTTTATACGCTTTGCTTTATGTATCCCAACTTTTGAACCAAACTGTTTTATCACAAACTAGCTCAAGATCAATCCTTTATAATTTACACAACATGACTAAAAAATAATTCATGTTAAAAAAATGCCAAAAATCCAAATATAGCACATTTTTTTCTGAGACACCCTGTATGCTGTCCTGTTCAGAATTATCTTGCACTGAATTGTAAGACCTAAGATTGAATCGTTAATTGATATTTTCCAGAGGATAATTCAAATCAATTTTGCTTTCTTAAAATCACTCAATAAGCTTCTAAACACAGCTATTACACTTCATAAAAAATGTCATTGACTAATACCAGTAAATCAATTTCCAAGCCTGGAGGAGAAAACACAGAATCTGGGAATCTTAGTCTACAATAAAGTCCAAACAGAATGGAAATTCTCACTTTCCTGGGTTTAAAATACATCTGACAAATGCATCAAGCTTCCCAGAAATTTGGCATTCTTCCCAGGCCTGTAATATAGCATAACCATGGTGCATTGGAGCAGGAAAGCTAAAGCCAATAAACAGTTTGATAGATAAGCATGAAATAAAATATTATACAGCACCATGGACAGATAGTGTGCAAGATATTGACCGTTGCATTGTGCCAGGTGGCCAACGGGAGTGACGTCAGCAACCTGAAAAGCTCTTGTGGCTTTTTTGTTGTTTTTTTTTGACACATACCTCCCCGAGGATTTTACGTATTTTACGCATTTTGTAATTTGGTAGCATATAACTGTTCCGGAAATTCTTAGACTCTCCCTAAAAGGAATGCGGCAAGGTATGGGAAGAAAATAACATTTTGTTATTAATAATATTTATTAACAATATTATAATTATTTTAGAGTACAACCCACTACAAGGATCTCACCTGATGTTGTACTATATAGCGGTACCAATGCAGCTCCTGCATTTATAGCGAAACACTACTGTCACAAATACGATGCAATTTTAATTTATCGTATTTCAGTTGATGATACTATTATGTGCTATCTACATTTAGTAGAGCATATCAATTACTAATGGGCCAGGTATATTTTGAGTTTATCTTGAACTAGCTGAATGAGCAATTGATGCACTATTAGCGAAACATTTTGAAATTTTTTTTTCCAAGGTAGATTGAAGTATCATCCAACAATACCAGTGCATTAACTAAAAACAGAACACCAGCATTAACTCTAAGTTCAGCAGAGTTGTAAAATGTTACTCTTAAATATTATGATGAAGCTCCTTTCCTAGCATATTGGCTCAAACCCCAAGGCTTCATGTCTGCACACATGACCAATAAAAAAAATCTTATCTCATTCAGCAAGTTAAAGATATATGTATACATCATGTGAGCTTGTTATTAATATTTATTCTTTATGGTTGATAATAATTAATCTTAGGAGTTATAGAAATGGAACATTTGTAATGCAGATTATTATTAGATGCACACCAAAATGTGAAATTCATAATGCTTGCACAAAATAGGTAATGTGCCATTCCAGGCCCAACTCCACATTTGCATTTTATTCAACAATTTCTCAAAAAAAGCACCTACCCTGAGTTCGACCCATTTGTCTAGCAGTCTGCTGTCGTTGAATTCGCAGAGTAACCCTGACTTGGTTATGCAATACGTCTTGCTTGAGTTGGCACCTTTCCCGCAGGCCACGGAACAGAAAAAGTTATTCCTCTGCTCCCCGAGTATACCAGATCGTCCATTTAAAGGCATCGTCTCCCTTGTCTAAAATAAAGAGTTCATGTAGAAATATTATAAAGCAAAGAATCACAAAAGATCAATCTTTATTATCATCTCTGTCGAAGGAATTTACCCAAAGGTGCCTCTGTACTGAAGGTAACATTTTTGTCATTCTAAAATTACCCGAAATAAAACGAAACTCAATCCTACGCAAGTACACATATATAGAGACAGGCATAGTGATGAATGTCTACATAGATCAGGGCAAATATCAAACAATTTTGCATTGAACCGTTTAACAACAATCTACTTCCTGTTATATATTTAAACACTTGAGTCCTCAAGCATTCAGTTGATTTTTATCGTCAATAATAAATCAATGAAGTTTCACAGCTCTTGTGATTTTCATTTCAATATGATGAAGGAAAACAGTAACTAATTTAAAAAACTTAGCCTGATGACATTCAGACTTTATAAAGTAATATGGCATATGGTTAGAAAAAAAATAGCTTTTCGGCTTCTGTTTCTATTAACTTGAATTGCATATTCTGATTATAAACTAAGGCAAAAGTAAAATTATTTTTCTCTCACAGTGTTATCGGCCTAAGTTTGAATTACCAAATTAAAACACACCCCCATCAGCACTAATCAATATGTGTTGCATTAATTTAACCCCTGAGTACTGTTTAATACAGTCTGTCTGTTGGACCCATTACAGGAAAGAGCAGAGATAGCCCTCTGACTCACCAATCAAAAAGGGCTTCTGTATTTCTGTGGGTAAACCATACCACCCCTTCTTACCCGATCTCTGTTTGCTCAATATGTGTGATATTGCCGCCAAGTAACCACATCAAAATCTCCTAAGATGCTGATAATTAGGCAGCTTACGAGCTCAGGAGATCAATGCAGTACACTTGGACTTAGAACCACCCAAAAACATAGTTTTTATTAACCTTAATCCAGCCTTAACCATCCTTCAAGTAGATATTTTGGAACACATTCTTTTCGAATATATATTTAACTCTCAAGTCTTGAGATTTTATCCCCAAGGGACAACAACAACATCATCCAGACACTATGTATATATTTTTATACTTGCCTTCCTTTTGGCTGACAAACCAGACATTTGACATTTCGGTTGCCAACGGTTAAGAACATGCCGCATCTTCAGAGAAACACATCCAGTCACCTGTAAGAGATTCAATGAAGAATTCAGATTTGATGTCACGCTGTACCTTTGTTTCACTGATAATTACATATTAATGAAGCATGGCATTTTCCTGACATATAATAACTTGCCAAAGAATTTAATTACCCTGAATCAACAGACCAAAAAAAGGTTGGTAAAAAATGAAGAGAGAAAAAACACTGTTTTTATCAACAGACATCTAATATTTTTATTATCATTTCCTATTATTATCAATAAGTTACTTTTTCCAAATTTATTGCTGGGCATATATTTACATGGTTATGTACGGTTAAGTGCAATATTTTCACAGAGTTAAATTTTCACGTTTTCACAAGAAATCGCAAGAAGTATGTTAAATTTAATGACTGCAAAAATATTATAACCAGAAGAAGTAGCACACTGAACATGAAGCACCAGCTCATGTAACATCCTCAGTGATTAAGAAACAGGATTTTTTTAAAAAAATTGTGTTTTGCATGTGAAAGTCGCATACCAACTCAACAACAAACAGCAGAAAAATGTGTTATGTATAAACTATTATTGAATTTTGAGCCTGTTTTTGTACAGACAAAGGTTAGCAAAACTAACTTTAACATTTTCTGTCAAGGTCATGTTATCAAAGGTAACATCAACATTTCTCCACAACTGTACTATGCTAGGGATTTCAGCAATAACACAGATTTTGATTACTGGGCAAGTATATAAAATGTAGTTCTTACCAAGACTTTTTGTTTTAAATGGTTATTTTGGATTTCTGGTAAATTTTTTTCAAGATTGCTGCCATATTTAATAAAAGGTTGCTGAGACAACACATGATCAATTTATGTAGCATTTAATGGTTCACAAGTGAAGTGAAACACTCTTCGAAAACGCAATACTGTGGGGAATTCGTGAGTATTTCTCGAGGGTTTAGTGTTTTCCTTAAGATATTTGAAAATGATGGATGTATCTCATAGGCAAATAATTTTTTAAAATATTTAAAAACTTTTATTTTTTTTATTTTTTTTATATTTTTCTTTTTCATTACAAATATATAAAAAAAAAATGGGGCAATTAAAACTTTGCTTGTAAAATGTTTCATTTAAAAAATTTTCCAAATTGAGCATTCCAAAACTTACATATTTTTAAAAAAAAAACAAAAAGGGTGATTTTTTTCTCTCTCTCTCTCTGCCACTCTATCCTCCCTGGCATTTGTATTGAGGTACTTCAATGAGCATTACAATTAATTATTAATATTCAAGCATCACTCCTCTAAGTATAAAAAATTATTCTATTTTAATTTTGTTGCCACACTATAATAAGCATTTACGCATGAGTGTAACACGTCCCTTGATCGGCCGCACGCAAGGCAACAGTATGACATGAACCCTTAAACTGGCCAAGGTGCAGCAACTTTTCCCCAGGTGATGAGTTTTGCGTGGTCTTTACAAGGGAATGCATATAATCATTAAATTAAGAAACCTCAAATTGCAAGTGTATCATCGACATGGCCACCTGCCAGACTGAGGCTCCCCCATACCCCACACCCACATATACAGACAGTAGCAGTGTAAATACTGCATGAATATGTGAATATGGAAATTAGTATAGTAGTCAGACTACACACAAAATAATTGACTTTTATATATGAGAGGAGCAAGAACATTCATCATCAATAGACAACCTTCTAATAAGAAATACTTGCAAAATGGCGACTACACATGAGTGGTAATCTACCCAAAAAGGCCAAAATGCCCCATAAGGCAAATTTTTGAGGCTTGATGTTATAATCATGAAAAAGGCTTTCTGGCATTAATGTTTTTAAAGGTGCGTGTTCCCGATCGTCTTTGGGACAACATTTTACCCGGGAAGTGTAAAGTAGTATCGATTTGAATCAGAAGAAAGGCCGTATTTTTCTCATTGTGTCCTGAATTTGAGCCATAAATCCATTCATTCCAAAAAAAACGCCGTTTTGTGGTTAACCATCACTAGGGGTCAACCGAAATGACTTTTGTCTTCCGATCCGATAACCGATATACATTTTTATATCGGCCGATATCAATCCGATATTTGTTGAGCGTGTATATTGTAATAAAATTCGTATCAAAATACATTAAAATTGCTTTTACCGATATTTGAGAGGGGTACACCAAAAACGTCAGCAGCAGCAGCAGTCTTTTATGTTGAAATTATTCTGTTTTGAGTTTCTTTTAATCCAATCTTAGAATTAGTATTATTTTATAAATTTAACTTTTTATAAATATAAATTAGGGTAAATGCATACATACTCAAAATCAGAATGTCCAAAAAGAACTGTGAAATGTTTTAATTTTGTTAAGAATAACCCCCATACAGACTAAAAAAAGAAGAAAAGCAAAATAGCTGTTTAAAAAACCCCCCCCCCAAGTACAGTCCCATAATAATTCTTTGTAGTTTTATAATTTCTTTGAATCAACCCTATAATGTCCTGGTTAATGCATGATGGTATCTTGCAAATCCCACCCCCCCCAATTATTGATCTTGATTCTTGATTAGCTAACTTGCAGAAAGAGTTTTTTAAAAAGTAATCAACCTTGGGGTCAAATCCTGGAATAGGTGTTTTGGACAAGGCAACTTATAGCAAGCAGTTCTTCTATGTGGTGAATCCCCAATGAGAAAACCACATTACAAAATTGAAGCAAATTCTTTGGGAGGCCTGTTTTGGAGCAAGAGTGTAAGGAAAACTATTGATTTGTAATATTATTTTCAGAACCTATTATGTTTGTACATTCCAGAGGGAAGGATTACCATTATACCAATAGTTAAAGAAAACAATAGATGTACAGTTAAACAATAGATATACTTTGTTCATCACCTACTAGGCAAAATTGTTCGGCTTTGGTTTATCCCCGCATGAAAGTAATTCTGTTTACACACGTGCCTCTTGCCACAAGCGCACGTGGCGCGTTTACATCAACATACTGCGTCTGCTTCGGTAGTGGCTGCTTCCAGTTGCCGCCCGTACTAGTCTATATCAATTCGCGGCCGTGTGGAAGAAGTGGGGTGTGTGAAGAATCTTGCCTATGTGGTAGGTGTAATGAACAAAGTATAGGAAACCGTTTATGGTTAAACTTACTGACCTCTCTCAACGATAGTCCATGTCAAATATGTGCACCATTTCATTTCACACCTCTTCACATCTGAGCATTAATACAGGGAGAAAATCAGCTGCAGTACTGAACCGTTTCCAACCCCAATCCCATCCATAGAACCATAACATTTCCTCCATTTGATTGGAATTCCCTGTTTTCCTTTACAGAAAAATAGAGGAGGAGGAAGCTTTCTAATTAGATGGATGAATATAACCAGATACGCACCTTATTGGATATTTTGCCAGAGCATACTTTGGCCCCTTCCTTCCAGTTCCACACATTGACTGCCATGTCATGTTGCTCGCCAAGGGAAAACCAAAATAGCGACGATTGGGGGGAAAATGCCTGCAGGGGTATACAAAAATACTATAAATAAAATAGTATTTATAGACTTATGTTTAAACCGGGTATAGGCACAGGTGTTTTGGGTTTTTAGGTCTCAAGAAATCCACTATGAATGCCATACCTGTAGGCATATTTAAAAAATTTGAGCAAATATTAAATGGCAGGAGTAATTCTGAAATATAAGGTTATAAAAGCGTTACTATAGTGTATACAATCATGGCAATCTCCCTAACTTCCATGAAAACAAAACATTTAAGAAAGAACCATAACATTAAAAAATGTTAGGGTTAGGACTATGTCACAGAAATTAAATCAGGCTGATAAAAAACTACCTCGCACCGTCAAAAATGTAGGTTAACCTTAGGGAAAACTTCTAGCTCTATAAGAACAGTATTTGACAATTTGCCATCCTTCAGAAAGGGCATGGGTGCCCACACATCTGTGCAATAGTGATTTAGAGGATAGATAATTCATCTCGGACAACCAAAGAAATTAAATGCCCAATAGGTCAATGTTCTAGCAAAATTTATTATCATGGGTCAGCTTTCATAGTCTGGTCCTAATATACAAACACGCAGAATTGTTATTGAGCTTAATTCTTGTGTCCAATGTGTCTATAGATGTTACTCTTTAATAAACATGTTCAAAGACTGCCCATACTTTTTTCAGGAATTGCTCTGTCTGAATGTCAAACAAGCCCGCTTTTAAGCTGAATCTCTACCAAAGAGAATATTCTCAAAGTGCCTTCACTTGGACATGAAATGCTAATCTAATAATGGGAAAAAACCGATAAACACAGTTGTTTAATCTGCATGAAAAATATTCAACTGACCTTGGCAGATTCTATTCAATTAGTTTCCATAGACAGAGGTCAAAGTAGAGATTTCAATTACCACAGCCCAGTACATACATGTACAGATTGTAGCGGTTATACTTCTTCAGAAGAAAATAATATTAAAAATATGAGCCAAAATATGATTTGATCTGACATAACATTTGGTGTAATCCTTCAATGCAAAAGCACTTTATTTCACAGAGCATCAACCCAAAAAATAACAACAATAACAAAATCTAACACATGCACTGTATGGCACACTTGTTCATGTACCTGCAGTCGTGCATAATGTTGAAATGTTACAACAAGAGTGTTTAAATTAATTGTGTGGTGCATAAAAATAACAGGTTGTTTTCGACATTGCCAGCGGGAAGAATAAATGGCAACACAGGGTGTGCGTAATTATTACACGTTAACCTATAAAAGCTAACGGAGCAATTAGTATTCTATCATGCTATGGATGTCGGACTACTACACTGACATGTCTGCAATAAAAAGGGTGTGGGACAGGATTGAATTAGGATTCAAACATGTTACAGAGTGGTTCATCACAAATCAAACAACGAGCATCCAGGTCCGCGTATGGTTTTATCGCGCTGAGGGCTGCTTTTAGCCGCTTCCGAGGGGATAAAAAAATACGCGGACGCATAGGATGCAGAGTTGTTGATTGTGAAGAAACCACCTGTAACATGTTTGAAATCCCTTTCAAAAACAAAAATCATTATTGAAAACTATTAATATCGTGGAAGAGGAACAAATTATTCTCACTTATAACACTCAAAATGTCTTCCAGTTCGACAAAAGCTTTCCTAGACTAATATTTTAGAAAAATCTAGAGCAAAACGATTAGTTTTAGTTGTTGTTGCTTTGCAGTTGCACTGGGTACTTGTGCGTACTCAGAGTTCCAAACGTTGACGAAAACAGCGCGTCGGGAATTAAGCGTACCGCCGTAAACGCACTTCCGGTGAAACACCGCGCCGGGGTGACGCGCTAATTTGCAATATCAACTGTGGGTTGATAACAAATCAACAACGGGACGCTCCTGTACAAGGAGATACGGCGAGTGTTGAATCCGTTATCAATGCCTCGCTATAGGGTAGTGGACAATGATCTGAACATCTAGGATTGCAATTCCATGTCTGGAGGGGAACAAAAAAAAAAAACTTACATTGATTTTGTTTGTGATATAGGCCTAATAATGATCAGTTTTTTAGAGCACTAGGATGTGTTAATGAAGTTCAGTATTTGAATAAACAAGAGCACCAATGGTGCTGAAGCTTCATAAGAAAAGTTGTGGTTAGAGTTGAGTAGAGATTGGTTGTGTTGTTTGGTGCTTTTGGGTTTTTTTGGTTAGATGTTTTTTGATCAAGTCTCGTGTTCTAGCAATTAAGTGTTGGGGCTGGAGGAGGTCATTTAAAGGATCTGTTTTTTTTTTAACCTGACGAATTCTTATGACTCGTAGTGGTATGTTGTACTTTGTTCTCCATTTTAGAAGAGTGTTCTTCATGGCTAATCACTGAGTTACCTATTTGACCTTTGACTTTGATGACCTCTAATGACCTGTCATGTATTAGTTTTATGGCATAAGCAATTAACCTCAATCTCCAAGTTTTTTATTGCTGACACTAATTGGTCCCCGTCAAACTTTGGTTGGCACAGGGGGACTTTAGAAATGCTTTTGCATGTGTGTGTGTGTGTGTGCCGTGTGTGTGTGTGTGTGTCCCACGCAAGATCTCTGGATCAATGCAAGTGTGGGTGTCCATCTTTGCAACTAGATGCATCTCAAGTAAGCATTGGCTGGATGATAAAGTGGGGTCATGGTGACATAGGTCAAAGGTCAAATATGGTCAAAAAATAGAGTCAAATTTGGTCAAGAATAGGATATATAGTTATAAGCCTTGTAAGAATGATATCTTTTGATTAAACAAGTATGGGTGTCAATCTTTGCACCATAGATGTCAACCTAGTAGATGGTGGATGAGTTAGGAGGTGGGGCATGTGGCATGGGTCAAAGGTCAAAGTGGTCACAACAATGGGATGATGATGAATGGCTATAAGCATTGTTGGCAATTGTGGCTGGATGATTGTGAAAACTTGGTGGGTGTGGTCAACATTCAGGCCAGAAAATTTTGAAAGCGTCATATTGAAGGTCATGTGGGGTCAATCAAGGTCAAAAGGATAATACTGCTATAACCCTTGTCAAAGGTGGTAGGATGATGAACTGGGTGATTGTGGTGTGCACATTCAGTGCTGAAGAAATTTGGAAGGTCATTTCAAGTTCAGGCGGGGGTCATTCAAGGTTAATTAAATGGATTTAAATTACTATAGCCCTTGTAAATGTGGTAGGATGATTGAAACTTGGTGGGTGTGGTAACATTCAGTTGGTGAAAAATTGACGGTATTTCAGGTATTTCAAGGTCATTGGGTCATCCAAGGTCAAATCACTAATTATGTCAAGTAAAACTTTTCTCGTCTGAACTGTTTAAAACAAGGCGTTCCTTGAACCACTATGTCGCTGTTTGGCTATTACCTGTGTTTTGCTTCAAAAATTTTCAGAACCTAATGTTTACTACACCAAGTTTCTTGACCTACAACTCTTGTGATTATTTGACTTTGGATGACACCACATGTCCTTGAAATGACTACAAAATTTTGTCGCATGGCACTGAATGTTGACCACACTCACCGGTTTCATTGCCCAATCCATTCCCAAACAGAAAGTGTCAAGGTCACAAAGGTACATGAAGTCAAGAACATGAGGGATAACTACCCAAGGGCCCAATGTAGTAAATTTATGAAAAAAGCGATTGACATATTGGATGCACCCAAGCAGCTCTTTAAACTACAGCTTTTCCAGAAAAAATGGACAGAGCTGTGCCGTCGTTGACACAGTTCCATTTAAGGAAAATGTCAGTCAGGAACTAAGTCCATAGGGTATTTTTTGTCGGGTCGCCTTCGACCCGACTATAGAAACCATGTTTCAAAATTGCGAAGGAGTCGATTTCGATAGCTGAAGTATCATTTTCATTAATGTTTCTTTATGAAAATGATCTACGTACTACTAATAATTTTGGGTTGTTTTAGTGTTGGGGGTGTAATGCGATTGCAATTTCAGAGCAAAAGAAAACATATGCAGTTGAAATGGCCTTTAAAAACGCATTCTTGATTTTAGTCTCTGTGAAGACTTGCTTTTTGATGGGAGTTTGGTTAAAATGTTGCGGAATAGATAAAGGTGTGAGGTAACAAATAGGAGAGTTATTAAGTAGAAAATGATCAGGACACGTAGAGTTTACTACGTAATGATTGAAGCTTTACCAGTATTGTGTTGATATTATTTAGAACGGAAGTTTTTAGGGTACCATTTTATTTGAAAAGACAGGAAGGTGTAACCTACATTAAATTAAAGCTTAAAATTTGAGGGATTCAGTTTTAACACATTTTGCGCCACAATTGGGTTGTTGTTTTTTCATTTCTTTATTTGAAATGACAGGCAAGGTGTAACCTATGTTAAAGTAAAGCTTATAACTTGGGGATTCAGTTATCACATTTGCTCCCATTGGGAGTTTTTTCTATTCTTTATTTGAATTGACAGGAAGGTGTAAACCTATGGTGAACTTAAAGCTTATAACTTGGGGATTCAGTTTTAAAACATTTTGCCCCCAATTGGGCGTTTTGGTTTTTTCTATTTTCTTTATGTGAAAATGATAGGTTTGTAACCTATGGTACAATTAAAGCTATATAATTGGGGATTCAGTTTTAACACATTTTGCGCCAATTGGGCGTTTTCTATTTTCTTTATTTGAAATGATAGGGAAGGGGTACCTATGTTAAATTAATTAAAGCTTATAACTTGGGGATTGCGTTTAACACATTTTGCGCCCCATTGGTGTGTTTTTTCTATTTTTTATTGAAATGACATAAAGGTGTAACCTATGTTAAATTAAAGCTTAAACTTGGGGATTCAGTTTTAACACATTTTGCGCCCAATTGGGCGATTTTTTTTATTTTTTTTATTTTTTTTATTTTTTTTATTTTTTTTATGTAAATTAAAGCTTATAACTTGGGGATCAGTTTTAAACACAGTTTGCGCCCAATTGGGCGTTTTTTTCTATTTGCTTATTTGAAATGATAGGAAAGTGTAACCTATGTTTTAAATTAAAGCTTATAACTTGGGGATTCAGTTTGAACAACTTTGGCCCAATTGGGCGTTTTTTTATTTTCTTTATTTGAAATGCAGGAGTGTAACCTATGTTAAATTAATTAAAGCTTATAACTTGGGGATCAGGTTTAACACATTTGCGCCCACTTGGGCGTTTTTCTTTTACTTTATTGAAAATGATATAAAGGTGTAACCTATGTTAAATTAAAGCTGATAACTTGGGGATCCAGTTTTAACCACATTTTGCGCCCAAGTGGACGTTTTTTCTATTTTATTTATTTGAAATGATAGGAAGGTGTGAACCTATGTAATTAAAGCTTATAACTGGGGGGGTCAGTTTTAACACATGTGCGCCCAATTGGGGTTTTTTCTATTTTCTTATTGAAAGGCACAAGAAGGTGCAAACCTTGTAAATTAAAGCTTATAACTTGGGGATTCAGTTTTTTAAACACATTTTGCGCCCAATTGGGCGTTTTTTTTTTTTTTAATTTTTTATTTGAAATGCAGGAGGGTGTAACTGTAACCTATGTTAATTAAGCTTATAACTTGGGGATTCAGTTTTATACATTTTGCGCCAATTGGGCGTTTTTTTTTTCCTATTTCTTTATTTGAAATGACAAGAAGTGCAACCATATGTTAAATTAAAGCTTATAACTTGGGGATCAGTTGTAACACATTTTGCGCCCAATTGGGTGTTTTTTTTTCTATTCTATTGTTCTTATTTGAAATGACAGGAAGTGTGGTGTAACCTATGTTAAATAAAGCTTATAACTTGGGTTCAGTTTTATCACATTTTGCGCCCAATTGGTTGCGTTTCTATTTTCGTTATTTGAAATGATAGGAAGGTGTAACCTATGTTAAAGTAAAGTTTATAACTTGGGGATCAGTTTTAACACATTTTGCGGCCAATTGGGCGTTTTTTCTATTTCTTTATTTGAAATGATAGAAAGGGTAACCTATGTTAAATAAAGCTTATGACTTGGGGTTTCAGTCAGTTTTAACACTTTTGCGCCCAATTGGGCGTTTTTTCTATTTTCTTTATTTGAAATGCTAGGAGGTGTAAGCTATGTGTTAAGTCTAAAGCTTATAACTTGGGGATTCAGTTTTAACACCATTTTGCGCCCAATTGGGCGTTTTTTATTTCTTTTAAAAAAAACGAAAAAACTAAAAAATTTAAAAATTAAAGCTTATAACTTAAGGATTCAGTTTTAACACATTTTTTTGCGCCCATTGGGCGTTTTTTCTATTTTCTTTATTTGAAATGATAGGAATGTGTTGAAACATGTTAAATTAAAGCTTAGAAACTATGTGAGGTCAAATATGTCCCCACACCAAGGTCAAAGGGAAATCAAGTTGTAAACAAGGTGAATGGTTCTAATGCAATCTTAGCTAATGTATCAAAACATCACTTTAATTCCAGTGTATGAGATTCTTTTTATTCACCGTTTCTGTAATAAAAGGGCAACTTAAAAAACGAGAAATCCATCTACTCCTTTAAATGCTTTTTAATGTGTTCTATTTCTTGTAAAATTATGCCTGGCGACCCGACACAGTTTTTTTTAAAGACTTGTTTTGTTTAAAATAAACAGTCTAAACTTTCAAAGCGTTGAAACTTTCAAAAACAAAACTATAACTATAAGCAATAAGTGTTTGTAGGTCTATACCTTAGCACCATTGCAGAGTTAAATAGTTATCAAAATAGCTTTAGAGGAAATTTGCGACAGCAGTTAAATAGTTAAATCAAACTTATTGGTGAAGGGGAACCATCTGAAGTCGGGAGAAAAAACATGTCTGGAAACTATTTAAATACTTTAGAAAATGAAAATCTTTCAAATCCATGTCCTTGTGCATTCATTTTGGAAACTTGCCCCCTCTTTCCTTAACTTTACTGTTCTGTATGTAACTTAGGTTCTTTCTCTTTATACACGGGCGTTTTATTGGAGTAGTAATGCGATTAGTTTCCGTATGTTTTGCGAGGAAAACGTACGTCCGTATTCGTATCATTTCCCCGTACAAAATACGAAAAATACCGTGTACTAAGGGCATGTCTGCAGCGCGCAAGTGGGTTGGGGTTAACATTTTTTACTACAGACGCACAGACACACAGACTCGTACAGCCAGGCTTAGGGGTCTAACAAAAAATGTTCATATGGACTGTTCTTTAAATCATGTATAGCACTTAATGTTTTCCCTAAAAAACCATCATGATTTAATTGCCCCCGCGCGCGTTACTAAAAACATTCGCGTTGCTCCTGTGATGCATGCTGAAATTTTTTTTTCCCCCCATTCCCCCTTTTATTTTTGGTCATCATTTCTTCAAGAAAACATTTTCGCTCTCTGAAATCATCAGATGAAAAAAGGCTAAGTAAAAAACATTCCTCCTATGTCTTGATGTAGTTCTTGTCAGAAACAGGAAATAATGGCAAAAATGTACAATCAAATTCACAACATTAGACAGTTGATGTTTTAAGACGGATGAGTCGGGTTTCTTACTTTCCAATACAGGATTAATTACGTCACGCGGAGATTCATGTACAAGATTAAATTACGTCATGCCGGGATTCCTGTCGGAACCATCATAACGGAATAGGGGAGATCGCATTCAACTATTAAATCCTTCTGTTCGTAACTTCGTATTTCCACCTCATAAGTAGGCTAACAATTTAATGGTCATAACAGCTTGTGAGATCTTTCCGCTAGCTCACATTCTTTATCAGAGCTCGGTGGTGGAACGTAGTACAAATTGCGTCCCCTCCCTTCCGCATATTTACCAAACTGTGGGTGCTTTGTGACACTTGCGAGCTAACCATCCACCCCCTGTGGGCCCATTTTCTAACCTCTATAAGAGCTCTGATAACTTACATAGGGGGACTATGAACAAGGGCATTTAAGTTTGTTGTCGTTACTATAATTACGGGTGGAAAAATGAATACCTGCAAAAACTTTCTTCCCCTTTGTAAAAAAACGGGGAATCCCCAGGTGACGTAAACAGGAAAATCCTACAAAAAAACATCCACGGCTTTGAGAGAAATATTACGCTATGTTGCGCCGTGATTTTTTTCTGAGCAGTAGGCTACTGTATGCTGCAATATTTGATCAAAAAAAAGCATTTTCTGTTTCCTCCTATATAGAAAACAGTTGAAATTTGTGCGGACTTGCAGTAAGCAGTATACTCAATATTTTTCCAAAAGCCTGGTTCTATGGCCTACGTGTGTCTATCCACGGTCCATCTGGGCTGTTTTTATGGTTAATTAGTGTTGCCGATTGTACTCACATGTGCCAAGCAATGGACAAGGGGAGTGAGGCCCAACATTGCGCACGGTTTCTCATTCGCCGGTAAACGCAAGGGCAGCCCATATTTTGATTATTATCAATGAGGTCGTGTGATGTTGATCAAACTTTGCAGGGTATTAATAATGAGCACAATTTGGTGTATTTCCCACACTCGCAACGACAAGGGACCCGATGAATGGAAGGACAATATTTAGGCTAGTGGGATTTAAACTAAACCTTGACCGAGGTCCGGTCGCGCCAGATTTCGTAACGTTTTTATTATTGAATGAGGTCACATGATATTGTACCCGACTTCTCAATCACGCAACTATGCTCTATGGGGGTAGCAACAAGGAGTATAATGCAAATTAGCAACATGCAAGGTATTGAAAGGATGACTACATTAGATAAAAGGGGTGTACGCATATGGGGGTCGATTTTTTATAAGATGACAAGACAAAAATATTTAATCTTGCAAACTACATTTTGAGTAAAATAGCCATAGTAGTTTAAATAAAGTTATATAGTAACGACATTGCTAGAAACCTCGATCAGTGGACAAGTTTTATTCGACGCCTTTTGTGAACAGGGAAGGTGTGGCTTTCCTGTGTCAATTAAACAATGATCCACCCCTTGACGTTTCATACCAAAATCTGCAATCATGTTAGTACATTAACATTTAAGTTGCGTTAAATAAAACACTAACATACGGGGGGGTTACTCAAAACAATTTAAAAAATGGAGCCATTTGACATTTAAAAAAAAAGCATTCGCGATGTTAAAGCAAGAGATACGAGAGTACGGACTTGATCAAAATAATGTCTTTGAAACTCAATCTGAGCAGACGATCTGTATGATCCTACACATTTCAAATCTCTTATGCCACCACAAACACAAAAAAAACCTTTGAGCACAACGGTTGCTGCCGGGAGAGGCAAGTTTCTCATAACAACAAAACTGAAACTTGAGGCATCGCAGACCCAGTGTCCTTTAGAATATTCACTGGTTACATCATTGTTTGCAGAGGGTCGCAAGTGGTGGCATGACAACAACGGAAGGAAACAGTCGAAGACCTGCATGTTCGCATGGCGACATCCCGAGGTCGATTACTTCGAAACAAATCAGTACAAAAAATGGACAACTAAAATCATTTAAACTTCAAATAAAACTAAAAAATTTATTAAACAATAAGCTACAATAAAAAAAAAACTAACAATATAAACAAGTCCAAAAGAAAACCTCTTTGACAAACGCAATAGCACTGCTGGACCCGGCAATCCATCCATGTCCCTCTGAATTAAATGGTATATTCTCCACATCGTAACCACGACCTTTACAAACTCGAGAGGATGAAAAAGAGGGTGCCAATCATTTGCCCGGGATATGTACAGTCGGCATGCCTAACAGGCCTGAGGCGAAAACACCATTACAATACAAGACGACAAATCGCCACAAAACTCCCCCTCAATAAAATGAGCCCAAAACATCTGTGGCCACAATAAATACTACATATCAGAACAAACTAATCATTAAGAAAAATAAAACATACAACTAACATTAATCACAAAACATAGGCCACACCCGAAATAAACCTTAATATTGCCAGGCTCCACTGATAAAATCAACTTAGCTCCCCTAACACCAACTGTATCACACCCTATATATGAAATATTTATTGGACGATATGTTTTTTACAAACACTTGCTCAACTCATACGGACGATGCACATACATCCGTGACGAATGGAATTGACGTAAACTTATACACACATACCACCAGTGCAATCCGTGCCTGATTCTGATTCTGTGTCTGTTGTTATTTGAGTGTAATGTTATCTAGGTTTAGCATTAAAAATCGCGCTTTCAACGGCCGCGTTCGCTATTAAAACAAACATACGTGAGTATTGACTCGGTATCCTTGGGTACGGGGTGGGGGGGGGGGGACCATACAAGGGGGACCATTTAATGCAGGGACATTAAAAACTGTGTGCTGTGGCCAGGTGGAAAACAGTGGCAGGACAGCAAACTTTGGAATACAACTTTCAGATTCCAGAGAACCAAAAATCGTATTTTTGGACCCAAAATCAATATTTCGAATTGTCAATTTTGTTGTGGCCTAAAGTTAACTTTAGGACTGTATGTAGAAAGTCGAGTGCAGTGATTGAAAAGCTAATTTGGCGCACAAAGATGTTTTGGTTATGACATGAAACATTTAAATGAAAAGTCTAAACTTTAAAGGCTCATAACTGAAAACTAAGCTACATATGTACAAATGAACGGCATCGTGAGAGAGAGCGCTTTTTAAAATAAGCTTTTACCAGAAAAAAATGGACAGAGCTCCGTCGTCTCTGACAGCCTCATTTAAGGGAAAAACAAAACTGGTGCAGTTCAGGAACTAAAGTCCATTAGGAGTTTTTTGGGTAAACTATAAACCAGTCTATAAACTTTCAAAGCTTGAAAAAATTTAAAAACAATACAAACACATTTAAATATAAGCAAAAGGGGTGTAGGGCTCATTACCCTTTGCACCCATTGAAGTAAATAGTGTATCAAATAGCTTACAGAGACATTTGCATACAGCAGTTAAAATAGTTAAAGCAAACTATTGATGAAGGTGAAACCATCCGAAAAGTAGGAGGGGAAAAACATGTCGGAAAACTATGTAAACATACTGTAAAAAGAAAATATTTCAAATCCATGTCCTTTTATTCTATTTTGGAAAAGATTGCCCTCTTCCTTATTTACTGTTCGTAATTTATTATTTGCTTGCTCTTTATTACAAGTTCTTATTTAGTATGCGGGCTAGTTTCCGAATGTTTTGCGGGGAAAACGACGTCAGTAAATTTCGTATTCATTTCACGAAACAAAATACGAAAATCCGTACTGAGGCAGTGTTCTGCAGCGCGCAAGTGGGTGGGGGTTAAACCATTTTTAGCCAACGACGACCACGGACACACGAACTCGTACATCAGGGCTTTATGGGGGTCTAACAAAAAATGTTCATATGGGCTGTTCTTTAAATCATGTATAGCACTTAATGTTTTCCCTAAAAAACCATCATGATTTAATTGCCCCCGCGCGCGTTACTAAAAACATTCGCGTTGCTCCTGTGATGCATGCTGAAATTTTTTTTTCCCCCCATTCCCCCTTTTATTTTTGGTCATCATTTCTTCAAGAAAACATTTTCGCTCTCTGAAATCATCAGATGAAAAAAGGCTAAGTAAAAAACATTCCTCCTATGTCTTGATGTAGTTCTTGTCAGAAACAGGAAATAATGGCAAAAATGTACAATCAAATTCACAACATTAGACAGTTGATGTTTTAAGACGGATGAGTCGGGTTTCTTACTTTCCAATACAGGATTAATTACGTCACGCGGAGATTCATGTACAAGATTAAATTACGTCATGCCGGGATTCCTGTCGGAACCATCATAACGGAATAGGGGAGATCGCATTCAACTATTAAATCCTTCTGTTCGTAACTTCGTATTTCCACCTCATAAGTAGGCTAACAATTTAATGGTCATAACAGCTTGTGAGATCTTTCCGCTAGCTCACATTCTTTATCAGAGCTCGGTGGTGGAACGTAGTACAAATTGCGTCCCCTCCCTTCCGCATATTTACCAAACTGTGGGTGCTTTGTGACACTTGCGAGCTAACCATCCACCCCCTGTGGGCCCATTTTCTAACCTCTATAAGAGCTCTGATAACTTACATAGGGGGACTATGAACAAGGGCATTTAAGTTTGTTGTCGTTACTATAATTACGGGTGGAAAAATGAATACCTGCAAAAACTTTCTTCCCCTTTGTAAAAAAACGGGGAATCCCCAGGTGACGTAAACAGGAAAATCCTACAAAAAAACATCCACGGCTTTGAGAGAAATATTACGCTATGTTGCGCCGTGATTTTTTTCTGAGCAGTAGGCTACTGTATGCTGCAATATTTGATCAAAAAAAAGCATTTTCTGTTTCCTCCTATATAGAAAACAGTTGAAATTTGTGCGGACTTGCAGTAAGCAGTATACTCAATATTTTTCCAAAAGCCTGGTTCTATGGCCTACGTGTGTCTATCCACGGTCCATCTGGGCTGTTTTTATGGTTAATTAGTGTTGCCGATTGTACTCACATGTGCCAAGCAATGGACAAGGGGAGTGAGGCCCAACATTGCGCACGGTTTCTCATTCGCCGGTAAACGCAAGGGCAGCCCATATTTTGATTATTATCAATGAGGTCGTGTGATGTTGATCAAACTTTGCAGGGTATTAATAATGAGCACAATTTGGTGTATTTCCCACACTCGCAACGACAAGGGACCCGATGAATGGAAGGACAATATTTAGGCTAGTGGGATTTAAACTAAACCTTGACCGAGGTCCGGTCGCGCCAGATTTCGTAACGTTTTTATTATTGAATGAGGTCACATGATATTGTACCCGACTTCTCAATCACGCAACTATGCTCTATGGGGGTAGCAACAAGGAGTATAATGCAAATTAGCAACATGCAAGGTATTGAAAGGATGACTACATTAGATAAAAGGGGTGTACGCATATGGGGGTCGATTTTTTATAAGATGACAAGACAAAAATATTTAATCTTGCAAACTACATTTTGAGTAAAATAGCCATAGTAGTTTAAATAAAGTTATATAGTAACGACATTGCTAGAAACCTCGATCAGTGGACAAGTTTTTATTCGACGCCTTTTGTGAACAGGGAAGGTGTGGCTTTCCTGTGTCAATTAAACAATGATCCACCCCTTGACGTTTCATACCAAAATCTGCAATCATGTTAGTACATTAACATTTAAGTTGCGTTAAATAAAACACTAACATACGGGGGGGTTACTCAAAACAATTTAAAAAATGGAGCCATTTGACATTTAAAAAAAAAGCATTCGCGATGTTAAAGCAAGAGATACGAGAGTACGGACTTGATCAAAATAATGTCTTTGAAACTCAATCTGAGCAGACGATCTGTATGATCCTACACATTTCAAATCTCTTATGCCACCACAAACACAAAAAAAACCTTTGAGCACAACGGTTGCTGCCGGGAGAGGCAAGTTTCTCATAACAACAAAACTGAAACTTGAGGCATCGCAGACCCAGTGTCCTTTAGAATATTCACTGGTTACATCATTGTTTGCAGAGGGTCGCAAGTGGTGGCATGACAACAACGGAAGGAAACAGTCGAAGACCTGCATGTTCGCATGGCGACATCCCGAGGTCGATTACTTCGAAACAAATCAGTACAAAAAATGGACAACTAAAATCATTTAAACTTCAAATAAAACTAAAAAATTTATTAAACAATAAGCTACAATAAAAAAAAAACTAACAATATAAACAAGTCCAAAAGAAAACCTCTTTGACAAACGCAATAGCACTGCTGGACCCGGCAATCCATCCATGTCCCTCTGAATTAAATGGTATATTCTCCACATCGTAACCACGACCTTTACAAACTCGAGAGGATGAAAAAGAGGGTGCCAATCATTTGCCCGGGATATGTACAGTCGGCATGCCTAACAGGCCTGAGGCGAAAACACCATTACAATACAAGACGACAAATCGCCACAAAACTCCCCCTCAATAAAATGAGCCCAAAACATCTGTGGCCACAATAAATACTACATATCAGAACAAACTAATCATTAAGAAAAATAAAACATACAACTAACATTAATCACAAAACATAGGCCACACCCGAAATAAACCTTAATATTGCCAGGCTCCACTGATAAAATCAACTTAGCTCCCCTAACACCAACTGTATCACACCCTATATATGAAATATTTATTGGACGATATGTTTTTTACAAACACTTGCTCAACTCATACGGACGATGCACATACATCCGTGACGAATGGAATTGACGTAAACTTATACACACATACCACCAGTGCAATCCGTGCCTGATTCTGATTCTGTGTCTGTTGTTATTTGAGTGTAATGTTATCTAGGTTTAGCATTAAAAATCGCGCTTTCAACGGCCGCGTTCGCTATTAAAACAAACATACGTGAGTATTGACTCGGTATCCTTGGGTACGGGGTAACACATGCGACAAACACCAAAAACAAACGGGGAAAATTAACACATTCTTAGGCGATTTTGCTGACGAAATTCATTCAGCTTGAAGGCCACATCCCACACACTTTCATACGACCAATTTTGAACAAAATATGCTCTATCAAGGGCAAACGGAGAAGGCCTAGACTTTTTCGCCCGCTCTGCCGAATCGTTACGATTAGATTAGCTTAAATCATAGAAGCTAAAATGTGGCAAGAGTAAATTCAAGGGCAAAATGACATTATGAACATTCAAGGTTAAGGACTTCAACTCATGTCATATTTTCCTGCTTCAGTCCAACATGCATTAGGTCTCAAATGTACATTTCGGTCTCAACAAGCATACCGTTTTTTATAACGTCTGACCTTTAACCTAAAACCCTAACAATCCGAGTGTGTATTGAAGTATTTCAGCCTGTGTTCAAAGGGGCTGAAGTTCTTCACTGTATCATGTGTGCCATTACAGATGTGGAGCTTGCACTGTATCAGAACTTCCACTGTTTCTAATGATGACCTCTGACCATAAAATTACATAGAACATGGTCTGGAATGCACACTGTTATTAACAGTTAGCAAAGTCTACTACAATGACCGCCTAACTCTACCAAAACTGACATCCTAAAATGTTTACCAGGAATCATAATTAATATACTAACATTTTGGTTGAAATATGGGTCAATACACTGATGCCCTGGAATATGATATGCCAATGTGTACTACACAAAGAGGGAGGAAGTGGGCTTACTATCACATGTTGACAGAACCTGGATTTTATCTGGGTATACTATAGATTTGCAGTAGAATGAAAATGGTTGACTGCAGGTCATTTCATTGAAACTAGAATGGTCCAACAGCAGTTTTTGATGCAATAACTTTATAAATGTTCTTGAAGAATTTCAAGTTTTTGACATTAAATTTTAACAGAAAATTATGTTAACTACACTTCAGGGAATGGTCTGTTGAAAATCAACGGCTAATTTTCTATGAACGGAGGCTAACATACCTCCAGAGAGATTATGACAAACAATATACCTGATATACACCTGATAAACTGACGGCTGTGCTTGTTAAGAACTAGGTTTCAAGGGGCTAGTAATTCCTCTAAATCTACAGGAACTTATGGAAATAATACAGAGTTTCCAATCTACACTTGTTTCGAATAAAACCTCTGGCCATGTCGGAACTGGGGTAATCATCATGAATCAACAACAGTGTCATATTCTTATTTACAGAAAACACAAGTTCCTGTATGCGTTTAAAAATTGTTATTACAGTCATGTCCTTAATCGGGACACCTTTGCCCAATAACGTCTTAAGCCCCATGATGAACGACCATGTTCTAGATACAACCCTCCCATACCCACCTAAACCTAACAAAATCTCCTTCTTTGCCCAAGCTTTCCTGTGCACGTGATGACAGTCATGGGCTACCCACCCAGGCACTGTAGAGCATTGATGGACTAATCTAAGGCCAAAAATAGCTGAGGAAGTTTGGTTGGGGTCAGGATACTGCCCTGGGGATCTGGGGTTTGGATACTCTGCGAGTTGCGAGTCGGGAGTTGCGGCTTCGAGTGCGAGTTGGAGTTAACGAGTGCGAGTTACGAGTTGCGAGTGCCTGAATGCGAGTTGCGAGTTTGTTAGTTAAACGTGCGATTTGCGAGTTGAATTTTGCGAGTTGATTTTGCGAATTGCCGAGTTGGATTTTGCGAGTTGAAATTTACGAGTTGTTACATGCGGTTGCGAGTTACTAGAATTTGCGGAGTGATTTCTCATTCATTTTAAGCTGATTAAAGGTTCCATCCATATTTCACCTGATGATTGTCAATACACATACATACAAAGTTTAACTTGTATACAGATATGCGTTTCCATCATTGTCGTTGGAATACATAACCTTATGACTATTGTGGTGACTAAAAACCAAAGGCCTAGTTATGTTATATCACCCTTTCTGCAAGTACACTGAGAGATTTACATCGCTAAAATGAGCTAATCAAAGTCTTCAATCATGTCCCCATCTGAAAGAGTGAAGTTTAAAATTTCTTTGTTACACAACTTTGTGAATTTCTCATTTAGTTTGATCCATACAATTTTGAAATATAAAGCCCATATTCACCTCTGTTTTCACCTTTAGCCAAATACTAGTAAGAAGTCTAACAACACTGTCAAATTATGCATATTCTGGACCTGATGATGAGCTGGCTGGAACAACGAGGATAGCTCTGTCTTTTTTCTATCAGAACAAAAAGCACCCTTGAGGGTTGGTCTTAGTTAATTTAGTAACCTCATGACCGGCAAATGGCACAGCTGTCATTTTGGTTTAGAACCAGTATAGAAGGCTAGTGTGTTGGTATGAGAGTGGACTGTTTAACTAGAATAAAGAAATGTGTTTTGTTTCTAACACCCACCCAACAAAACCCTGCATATGCTCATTAGTACACACATAATCACAGTGACATAAACAGGAGGTGAGGTGTGGATCGAGACAAGTTAGTTAAGGGACAAGCTCAGAAAAATAATATAAAATAACATACCCTGACACAATGTAGTCTAATTGACTGTAGAAAGATCAACTTCCTCAAAATATATAATGCATGGTAGGGGGGAAGGGGGATTGTAGTTTCTCAAAAGTTATTTATATGGTTATTGATTTTAATCCATTTTCTACACTGCCAAAAATCAGTCCCTGTCTACAAATTATTAGTAGGAGAAACTGAAACACATTTGGTGAAATATTCGGAAACACCAGTTGGAAAAAATTTGTTCTGTGTGTTAATCATCAATTTATCAGCATTTCACTACATGTTTTACACCAATTACGGGTGTGCCCATTTTGATCTCATCAAATTTTATAACTAGATATCATAATCCCAAACCTAACAATTTTGTGGCTCAAATAATAGCCAAATTATTTCTGACACTAATTTTTAGAGAAGTGAATGTGCGAGAGGTGAACAAGGTGGTCTGCCCCCAAAAGCTCTCATAGTTACTGAATTTTGGTTCAAAATGGTGTCAAAGAGGCATCATAGAGACACCATAAATGGAAAGTTGCATTGGACTGGTTTCAAGATTGCGTGGGAGGTGTAAATGTCTTGTTCATTGTCACGTTAGCTGACCGCATTTAAATGGACGGTACATAACAAATCTCATCTCTGGCATTTATAAAGACATACCTGATGGCTCATGCCAGGTGGATCAACATAGGAACATGCAGCTGTATCCAGGCTATATGGGTTGGGTTTATGATTTCTGAAAGTTGAGAAAAGTGAAGGATGCTTATTTTAGGAATCCAACATGTATTCCTTTTAATTTTGATTAGGGTTTTAGAGTTAAGTTAGTCGGTGTTGCATTCTGTTCTGAATGATAAAAGTCCTGAAAGAATACAAAATATATATTTGCAACAAAATTCTCACAGTTATATAATATACAGGAGCTGCATTAGCCAAGAGAAAAAAACAAACACGTCCTCAGACCACATGTGTCGTCTGCCGTTGCAGTTTTGTTGAATGATAGGGCCTGTATAGGAACTTTGACTGGCATGTGACCTTAACCTCATTAAATTAATGAGGGATCAAAAGCAGCAACCTAGGACTCAGTTGGTTC
Organism: Ophioderma brevispina; assembly: GCA_023653785.1. Taxonomy (NCBI): domain Eukaryota; kingdom Metazoa; phylum Echinodermata; class Ophiuroidea; order Amphilepidida; family Ophiodermatidae; genus Ophioderma; species Ophioderma brevispina. The sequence continues at coordinate 33,486 of JAMKCH010000390.1, forward strand.
CATTGAATTGCACGTTCCAAGTGGAAGTCAATTTGTACCATATTTAGCCTTACAAATTGACCTTACATGACCTTGGACCTTGGTATGTGACCTTTGACCTTCATCAGCAAATAAGGGATCCATGTTGCATCTGTGATTCAAGTGGTTTCAGAATCCAATCGAATATGTGGATATTAGATGGGGGAATGCTAACCCTTTCACAACAACAAACATACATCAACAACAAAAACAGGACATAAAAACAAACAGTGGACAAAGTAGTGATCCCTAGTGTTCTTCCTGCCTTACAGAGACAATGCGGAGATTTCCAGAAAGAAGAGCCCCCAATTTTTTTCGAACCTGGTTTTTTTTGTTATATTTGGAATGCTTTCCAAATGTATTAGATCCACACCTGAAGTGGAATAAGCCGAATACGCGGGTTCTTTATGTAAAATTACGATGATTTAGTACTTGCTGTCGTGCACGACATAAAGTTCAAAGCACGGTGTTTTATGGGGCACTTAAGTAGGGCAGGCAGTTCAAAACAGGTTTGCTGTTTTCTTTTGACTTGTTAGCCCTAAACTGCGGAAAGGTTTTTGGTCGGTGTCTAAAAATCGATTCTGTGGCAATTGAGCTAAGAATTCGTATCCTAAAAAAAGTCCTCCTGTCACTTGTAAATCAGGGTATGTTACCTGGTAGGGACAAAAGAAATTAAAAAAAGATGACAGTTGATGTGTAAACTATCACACATTCAATACTTGTGGACCACAGGCCTGTGTGTCAAATTAGTGAACTACAACGTTTTGCATGACTATGAACGATACATGCACTTAAATGGTAGGCATCAGTACATTTTACCTTCTGCATCTACTTTGTATCATGTGCACTGATCTTGTTTGACACGAAAAAGCCACATGATGAGAACTAGGTGCAAGAGTAATTATGCAGTTATACCTTTAAAATGATAAAAGGCAAACAATGTAAACAAATGAATATGACATTATACAAATGCCAATAACAAGCAACCAGTTCCTTTGGTATTATGGACAAGCGAAATCTTCATACTCTCTATCATGTGTAAATGTAAACGAGTGAAAATTTCACTCCCCAAAGAGTGAAACGCTTGTAAACAACTCCAAGTGGAGGGGGTTTGTACTTCAAAAGAACAAATTTTTACTCAAAAAGAGTGAAAATCACTCCCAAAAAGGGTGGAATTTCCACTCGTTGAGGAGTTTTAATCAAGGACAACACCTCTTGAGAAGTTGTGTAAACGAAGGATTAACACGAAAATGAGTGGAACTCCACTCTTTTTGGAGTGCTGTTTTACTCTTTTTGAGTGGAAATTCACACTTTTAAAGTACAAAACTGCTCATTTTGGAGGGGATTACAAGAGGTTCACTCTTTTAGGGAGAGTTAAATTTCACTCGTTTACATTTTGAGGAAGTAGTAAAAAAAAAAATTAGGAAAATAAAGCTTTACATATTTGCCACTCGCAATACGAGGCACTCGCAACCGCATTATTTCAATCTGCCAAAATCCAACTGCAGTCATGAAACTCGCACTCGCACTCACATTCAGGAACTCGCAACTCGTACTCGCAACGCGCAACTAGCAATCGAAACTCTTAACTCGCAACTCGCGACTAGCAACTCGAAAAAAGACCTCACCCGGGGATCTGGGGTCAAATGAACTGCTGCCCTTTAAAATTTGTTTGACATAGGAATACAGAAAGGCTCTTTTTGCAGATTCAATGTGTGACCACACTAAAGTACTATTACATCCCATGACTTCAAGGATTGATGACCCAATAAAAAAAAATAAAGTTTCCTCGTGATGGGATAACATTGACCCCCAAAAACCCATCTGTAAATTTTTGCTCCGATATTCAATCTATTTTGATTGTGAGAACTACAAAACCAAGAGTTTTGTAAGCCCATAGGTACTGTGTAAATTTAATATTGGTCGGACAAAGGGAGCACCAGTTTTGCTCATAACATACAAACTCAGACATCTTTTGGCTCTAAGCTTTCACAGGATAAGGGTTAATGATAAAAATAGTAGCCTTCTTTAGATACCAAAATATTGAATACTTCCAGTAAAATGGGCTCTGAGGACAATGCTATTGGCAAGCAGGCCATGGAACCGTTAAAACATGTAAAAAGTCTTCTGTTGTGGTCCTCTACTGCAACAAAAAAGATTCCAGTTCAATTCATCTAAGGATTTTTAAACTCATGTGCACCAACCATTACGGGGGTGGGTTTAGAGAATAATAGTCATATTGACATAACATCTAAGAAATCATCAAATACTAACGCGCCTGCTACCGTATAAACCAAGTGTGTGTGATTAGAACAGTGCCTACGAGGGCCAAGTCGGATAAAGAGGGGGACAAATTTCCAAGTCTCCCGCCAGAGGGGGGCAAAGTCGTAAATCGTCCCGGGGATTTGCTCCAATAAAGTCTGAACTGACAAATGCGCGAGTAGCACACAAAAATGCGAATTTACTTAAATTTTGCCCAAATTGGACTGAAAAATTGGTTGAATTAAATTCCTCGAAAAAGGAGGGGGGAAAAATGCACATTTTGTCCATATCGTCCGCTTTTTCGAGCAGAGGGGGAAACTTGCCCCCCCCTCACAGATCTTCCCTCCTCCCTTCTCCTGAAAAACCCGGTCGGTCAACACTGGATGAATTACTTTTTGTACAATCATAGTTCATTTGTGACAAGGTGGATGATCTAGCGGCCTCCATATAAAGGAAAGCCATCTTTAACGAACCACCAATAGCCAATTTGTTATGCAAGGTTGTACACATGGATAACACATGGCACAATATTGCCTTTGCTTTACATCCCCAACATTATAGCAACACATAAGTCTATATAACTTGTTTCAGGGAAGATGAAAACATGACCCATCCTTTTGCCATTTATATTATACAATATTGCAGAGGCGACGCTCCAGTGGCCAAAATGCTCTATATCTACTATAGTAAATTTACCTGGGATTGCATTAGGACCCTGGCCTTCCTAGTGTTATCTCAATGTACTTAATCAAGGTCATGTTTCATCTTATAGTGAACGCACTTGAACTAGCTGTGGACCGACAGTGGCTACTTGAACCTCACGACAAGTACAATGTTGATGACATTTACAAAAAATCAGTGTAGCAAGTTGAGCGTGATTGATCCCCTCAATTTGAGTAGCTGAAGAACATTCGCAAAATAGATAATTGAAACACGGATTGAAAACCATGAGGAAACCTGTCTGGAAAAATTCAAATAGCTTACGTCACAAATGAATGAAATTGTTGTCTGCATCTGGCCAGGAAGTCTATGCTAATTCCGCATACAGAAACTCAAATTACATTGCGAAAAACTGATCATTTTATTTAGAGGTGGGAGTTTTTCCAACAAACTACAACCAATGTCTAGTCAAGATTTAACCTTAAAGGCACTCTTGCAAAATCATGGTATTTCACCAAGCATTAAGCTAAAAAGCTTGGAAATGAGCAACAGTTTTCCCCTCCTTTACTGCACAAGACATTGACAAGCTAACTTATGCACATATCCTTGAGTAAAGAGGGGTGTCACTGATATTAAGATAAACTGCATTCCTAATTAAACCAGGAAAATGGAAACTCTACCAGAGTAATTATTTGATCATTACAGACGCCTTATGAAAACCTTTTCTGTTGTTCATCTCTTTGATGAGGTTTTGTACCCTCCTTGTTTCCCTTGCAACTTTAATAAACAATTTTTTTTCAACCCCAATTTTTTAATAGTGTATACCGTATATGTCTCTAACTAAACGCCCCCTCTCTAACGCCCCCCACTACTTTTACATGACAAATAAAAACCTCACAATAAACAGCCCCCACCCCACTTTTTGATTGCCGAAGGTCGGCCTGAATCTCACCAATTTGTCCACACCAAACAGTACAACTGCTAATTACAGCACAGATACCCTTTGTAGTGTAAAAAAATTTGCAAAACTGCATCTTTTAATGCCAATATCTTGTGCAAGGATACCATTATAAGCTATTATATAGCGGTAAATATCCCGCGACTTTCGTCGGTGTGCGCGGCCATATATTAGAAAGACAAGCATGTTTTTGAGATCCTAGTTTCCGAAGAGCCCCGGTACAAACACATTGCATCTAAAGGCTGATCGCCAACTTGTACTGTAGGGATATCTATATTTTGTAAAATATGTTTTGAAGTTGCAAAAACCGACTACGAATTGCCGAATTCCTCCCCCTAACAATAATGGATTTAAGGAGAAGCAAATAATAAATATTATAATAACCTTAATTGATAAACAGCTGCATAATAGACTACTATTTTACCCAATGACATAAATAATGAACCCCGATATCCTTTGACCCTTGGTCGGTAATACAACATCGTAATAGCTTTGTTTGAATGGAAGCTCTTGTAAACAAATACGTAAGTCAGGCAGGTCGTCCCAGCCCATCAAAATGGTAGTTTCATAGCGTTTCGGCGGCAGTAATTCCTCTGTTGCGATCTCACTGGTGCTATGTCCATTGTGCAACTATGGAACGGGATATTTAAGATTAAAATTAGTGGTAGTAAGGAAAGAACATCAGCAAGAAAACAATGTGTTAAAGAGGAATTATACAGCTCAAATTCTGAAATGGATTGGTAAAGTGCGGTCCTTAGTGTGATAGCTGAGTTTCCCACTTCATGACGCATGTATTTTTGATCGACAAGTAGACTAACATCCTTGGGAGACATAAAGTTACCAGATCAGCCGCGAATCATAAACATATTTTGCACAGCGGTCGGGCATCATATTTGCGAAAAGGGTTGAAACTCACAAACAATACAAGGACCTCAATACGATTCTGAGTACTGCAAGTAATTTTAAAAGGTTGGCATCTCTGCAGAGGGTTCGCCGATGTTTTTTAATGTAAATTATCATGTACAAATGACCCATATAAAACGCCCCCTTTTTGAAAATGAGGGATTCGAGGATATCGGTAGTGCGTTTTGTAGTAAGGCGCTATAATGCTGCGCATAACAAAAGCGATTACTTTACCTTGGTACTTCGAATTTCAAGCAGCAATATTTCCAGACCCCAAATTTTAACCAGTAGTAAAAGCATTGGTATCTGAATAAAGCTACTATTTCTCATTTACCCTATGACATCTGAGAGCTTAAAATGTTTGCTTTTGATTTTATGAGCAAAATGTGCCCCATTTTTGGTAACCATATATTAATTTTACCAGGACTATCTTACAAATCATTTTTTTAGCTTCTCACTCAAAAACGGTTTGAAATATCGGGGCAAACTTTACAGATCGGTTTGGGGGCAAAGTTCATCCATTCAAGAATAAAATGTTCTGTAACTAATCGGGTCATCCCCTTAAGATAACAAGCCAACCTAAGACAAACAACTTGATGATAATAAGTAATTTTTCAAAACATTTCTTTTTGGACTGTAGGGATGACGTTATTGTGTCTCACTACATGCTACTACTCCTCTTGGGAAAGTAGTTTTTAGCGCAGCAATCACTGCACTTTATACACGAGCAAATTCGATCATGGGCGGGGCAAAAGACTCTCTTTAATTATCAGCATGCAATGAGTAAAATACACTATATAAGGAAGAGAAAGTAATTCTGATTAACGAATAACTTCTTATGTCCAGTACCTTAAAGGTACCATGGCCCGATCGCTAATTCGCTATCCTCGTCACCAGAATCCCCCATTTTACCGGACGTTGTCACACATGTTGATATCAGAGAAGCTACTATTTTTCTCATTTACCTTTGAAATCTGAGAGCCAAAGGATGGTTGGTTTGGAGTTATGAGTGAAAATGTGAACCCATTTTGGTCCACCAATATTAATTTACACCGTACTCTATGGGGCTTACAAAATCACGTTTTTGGCTCCCGCACCAAAACGGATTGAAAATAATATCGCGCGAACCTTTCACGATTGGGTTTTGGAGTGAAGGCCAATCTATCAAGATGAAAACTTCATATCCTTTAAAGCATAAAAGCGCATTTTTTAAGAGTGCCAAATAATTTTGAGGTTTTTGCATAGTTGCCAATTGGTAAATGGCTAGTAACTCTACCTGTGAATGGTAGAGCTCAAAATTGTCAGGTGTCCCAAAAGAGAATTTTGTTTAATAATATCGGAGATCTCCGATAATAATTCAAAGGCTGCTGAAAACGTCCTTCTATGTGAAAGACTAGCCATTTCGCCATTACGTTCTACACCCATCCATTAGTTTTCCGTCGGTTTCAGAAACGTCAAGTTTAAAGGTCCGATTTAGTGAGGTTTGCACATTTCCTCAGTGGACTGATTACATTTGTGCGTTTCCCTCCCCAGCTCACGTTAATTAAAATCGGGATCCCAGTTCTAATTACAAAATTATTGCTCATTACTTTCATGCTAAATCGCATTTTGAGCATTGTCGTTTACAGGTTAGTTTACAGACAAGGTGCATGCCTCAATTTAGCATATGATTACCTGGTGCACAAGAACTGACCCTAAAATAAGCCAACCACAAACCGGTACATCTGACATTCCTGTGGTTTTTTGAAAGGCCCCACCACAAAAAAGTTGTCTCAGAGAAATGTTGAAAAATCCAATGGATTTTTTTTTTTTAGAAAATGCTAAACACACGAAATGCTGACTTTTTTTTTGCTTTTGAAACCCCTTTTTCTCAATTTTTTCGCCTGCTTCGCCGCCAAATTTCACTTTTTTTTTTTTTTTTTTTTTTTTTTTAAAAAGAATTTCAAATGAGTAACAACTAACAAAAAAATTATGCGGGTCAAAGACAAAGTTGAAACCAAAATGTCGTGTGGTCTCTGAGACAAACTTGTTTTTTTGTTTTTTCTTGCAAGCTCCATAGATTTCCATAGCAATAATAATAATAAGATGATAAATCAGTTGTTTTAGATCCCATCTATCTTTGAAAGGGCCTTGTGGTTTTATGGCCTCATCTTGCTTTTAATTAATTCCCAAAGCTACGACTACTGCAGAGCATTGTATCATGTTTAGGTGAAAGATCACTCAGTATGTCCTACACATCATTTAGCCAGTTTTAATAAAGATAAGATTGACCTCCTCAAGTGCAAGTGGATTAGAATTATGTCTGGTTTATATGAGCTCTATTAGTCAGGTTACAGATAGAAACAGTTGGTTTCGGTCCCCATGAGGACCATGGGGATTACCATAGGGATTTCAAAAAAAAAAGTTAAAAATGGACGCATGCCTCCTAGCCACCACCCTTTTCTTCTTTTTATAGATAAAGGAACTATTTGCATTCAATGTTAAGACGCAACTTAATCCACAAGTAACTACGGGAGACATGCTCGTCTGCCAAGAATTTTCTAAGACATGCACATAGACACTACAGACTCTACTTTAATAGCAGAGAGGTAACAGAGGTTAGTCCCATGTCCTGAAAAATGCAAAATTCGAACCGAACACGGCAAAATGCCCAAATTTTAGGTAGCATCCGTTAAAGTTCCGGGGAACATATTTCTTACGTGATTTTTGTGCACAAGACCCCTTCTCCAAAATACATTGGTACTTAAAACTTGGGTTTTTGATGCAGTTTTAACTTATCAATGACACTTTGATCTCAGAATTTTTTTCTATTATTATTTTTTTTTTTAACATTTCCGGATTTTTTAAAATTTGTGGCCAAAAATCCGGAAATCCAGAAATTTCCGGAAAAGTCACATCTCTGTAATAGAAAGGGCCTCTTTAAAAAAATCTAATTTTAGTATGTAGGCCTACATACAAATTCTTCCACTAAATCTAAAGCATATTCCCCATTCATTTTTACCTAACTTCCCATTCTTTAAACTAAAATGGTAAATCACATTTGAAAGGGATTCTTTCAACTTCTTGCACTTTAGGCGTATGAAAGTCGATGTTATGTTTCCCGTAACCCGCCCTTGTTATGATTTTCTGCCCGCATTTGAGATGCTGAAATCTCTAAAAAGTTAATTATTTTGTATTTTAAGAAAATCAAGGTTTCTTCTTGTGATCACATCTTGTGAATGTGATTTTAGTAGATTTTAAACCAAAGAACAGTTGCAAAACCATTTTTAAATGTATGGTGGCGGTTTGACACAATATAATTTAGCTATTATAGCACGCTGAAGGTTGGTGAAATTGCTGTTATTCAAAATTACGCATAATGAATAATGAAAAATGAAAGAGTTGCCTCATTATGATTTGCAAAAATTGTTACGGGAAACATAACATTGACTTTCATTGGCCTTATCTCCAACTCTGAATATATTACTGTGATTATTATTGTATTGATAGATTACTGTGACTATTATTGTATTGATATAAACTGTGACTATTATTATTGTATTGATATTATATGAGAGACATGAGAAATTCTGAGGATTAAATTTCTCTAATTTGCACTTAATTGTTGTAGAACTTGTATACTTTGTCTCACCTCAAGTTGAAGGTGACGTTATTATGCGTCTTTGCATTCCCAAGAGCATCTCGATCGTGCCGCCTTTATTCGCGTGCGTATCATGCTATGATTCCTAGCATAGCGAACGCGATTCATGGCTGCGCAACATAAAAGTCGCAGTGACGTCACCTTCAACATAAGATGAGACAAACTATAGAACATCTATCAAGGTTTACAAGACAAAAGTACGTAGTCAGAGTAGAAAATAAAAACAAAGCCGGTTCTTGAACCACTAGTGTCGCCTCTTCTCGCTCCACCTTTCCTTCACTTATTGATGCACAAATTGACACTAAAATCATTTTTGTTCAGCCTATTTAATGAAATACTTAACTAAACCTCAGAGGAGACCTTTGACCTTGGTAATGTGACCCTTGACCTCATTGAAGTTGCATGCATCCCAATTCAGCTGCAATTGGACAAACCTTTTTAATTAATGCCAATTTTATATTTTCAGCAGTTTATAACTGACCTCAGAGGACCTTTGACCTTTACAAAGTACCCTTGACCTGATCAAATAAAGGTCCCCATGTTGCATGAATGACCCAAGTTTGTGCAATTAAACTTTGGCAATCTGGCAACTTTGTATGTTTTCAGCCCATTTTATAACTTGACCTCATATTATATCTTTGACCTTGGTATCTGACCTTATCATGATGAGTTTCTCCCAAGTGCCCCTATTGACTCAAGTTCGGTAGCAGCAATTGGACTTACTTCTCAAATGGTCAACTTTCCTCTCTAACGTTAACCTTGAAAAAATACAGGCCAGATGAGTCAGACAAATTGGGAATTGGTAGGTGCCTCCTGCAAATCCATGCAGGCAACAAAAATTCCTTGTAGGCAACACAAATCTTTGCCCAAATCCTTCAACAAACTGTTTATCATGCTTTCCCAGAGCACACCCTCTATAATCAAGCACACCTTGTATTAGCCAGGACAGTTTTTAAAATGTTTTTTCAAAATTGGAAATGACACTTAATTGGTCTTGCATTGTATTTATCTTGCAACCTTGATTTAAAGAGAAAAGGTTAAATATTAAATATTACTTGGCCAACAATTTTTCTGAAAATCACCCTCAAAATGAGATTATCGACATTTTGAAGGCCCTACTTGTTGGCATAATTCTTAGTATTTTCACGTGACATGTCAGGACACATGAACATAATTTATGAGTACCTATTATTATATTTGACCTTCAAAACATAGGGCTCATCATCGTATTTGTGCAGTTCGGTGAAATATTGGGTCAAAATTGCCAAAAATTAATTTTTGCTATCGTTGCCCCTAATTTATGGCATCATGGAGACATCTGGCCATTTCCAAATAGTGGTCCATCATGATGTTTTGATCCTTGAAGCATATAGGTCTAGCTAGACACCTTATTTGTTCAGTTATAAGCAGCATTTTGTTGCGATATAGCAAAAATTGTAATTTTTCTGTAATGTGATACTAATTTGCATCAATTTGCAATAAAATGATAGTTGGGATACTTTTTGATTTTTTAACACGACCTTTTATAATTTTTCTAGAGAGACATTGGATTAAAAGTTTTATTTCAGGGGGGTGACAAACCCCCCTTCTACACCCCACTACCTATTAATTAGGTGCTATTAGGTTTAGGGGCAGGTGTTATGTAAATCCTTAAATCTCCTAGTGTCCCTTTAAGGTTTTTTGTATGTTAACCACCTTGTCATATATTCAAATTGTATTTGTTGGTAGACTTGATTAAACTTTGATTGATAGAGCCTGTACAGTCCTTATGCCAGCGTTTTTGAACTCGACACCAAAAGGTGTGGGGAGTCCACATTTTTCACTGTGGTCGTTTAGTTTTTTTAATGGATCTTTTGAAGTATAGAGATATGGGGGGCAGTAAATTTTGGTATCAAATGAAAGTGAACTTAATTATTAAGTATGGAAAGTTTCATTGAGGTACCTTGAACATAGGCAGAATGCCATTCAATTCAATTGATGAGTCGGGGTGGTGGAGGAAGCGGTGCATGAGGAAGCGGTGCGCTAGTTTACATCTTCTATGGGAAATGTAATTTTTTCGTGCCTCGAGGGTACAAATATGTGGATATTTCTTTAAAAAATCAATGTTTTTAACAAATTTGGTATCAATATAGAGCTGACAGTCTTGGTCTTTATGTGATATGTAAAATACCTAAAAATAAAACACGCTGTAGGCCTGATAGGCCTACTAGTATGTTCTCCAAGACAATAGGCCTACATTAATTTAAAATAATAATAACATTAAGAAATCCATTGCAATTCAAGTATTGATTTATTTAAAAACCACTGAGCAATGAACCTATATTAAATGATAAATACCCATATAGCATAAGACAGATTGCAAATGCATTGATTTCTTTTGCTTCTGTTACATTCCGCTGGACGTCAAATAATTGAAGAACTAGAAAATAAAGTAATGAATTTGGTCCCCACAACCAATATCCACATGGCACAAATGTAATACACAGCCATTATTTTGAGCAACATCAGGCAGGCAATCCTCATCAGTACAAAACCAAATACAAAAGCTAATACCAAAGGATTGTATCTTATATTGGGAGTGAACTTATTAAATCTCGCCACGGATTTACATTGTCAAATTCAGACTATATGATATTATCTGCCATTGCCATGTGAGAAACACAAAAACACATTCAAATCTTTAAGATGTACTGACTACTGTAATGAACTTACACATAACTCTGGTTGTGTTAATAGTTGTACAGTGTATGGACATTAAGAAAAGTTTAAATTTGTGGTTGACATATGAGTGCCATATACCTTTTGTAATTTTATCGTAAACATGTTGAGTTACAATGAACGGCTCATCATTGGCTCTCTTTGCTCATCAGTGACTTCACGTGCAAAACATTTTAAAATTTCAACAATTTGAAGATTTATCTAAAGGAGAAGAGAAAACATCACTTATTTGGTACTATGACCAAGAAAACCCTGTGGAAGGATGGTTATTGAAGTCTATTGAGTTGCGACACAAAAAATGCATGTTTTATTTTGGTATTTTTTAAAAAAGTTATTATAATTTTTATGAGTGATAACCCCCCTACATTATATTATTGCTGAAACGGCTAAGCCTCAGCTGCAAGAAAATGACATCACATCAGATATAGGTGTAACACATAAGTTTTTTTGGACATTATAACCATGGTCAATTTCAGTTGACCAGTGTGCTCATTAAAAATAAAGGTAGCATTAGAACCTTACACCTGACATGTTTCTGCAGGGTTTTTTTGGATCTTGTTCAATTCCTTTGGAAAATGTATACTTTTATTGTGGTGGGGGGTGGTTTTTAAAAAAGTTAAGGTATGATCATTTGAAGGACAAAAAGTGTCGCAATTTCAAAAAGGGGTGGGTTGTGACAAAAATTCGGCGCGGTTAAAACGCATGGCCCTTATATTATCTTTGATGACAATTGGGCAATTGCAGATACATTTTTGTCAAATGTGAGCTATTACCACCTCAGTCCAATACAGCGGCTCAGAAGACCTTCCCCAGTACCTTTGTGCCTACCAAATTCGTTTTTCCGTGCCGCCGGGAACCTCTCTAGCAATAACACGGAATCATACTTACACAAACAAACGTTCCTTGTAGATTATCGAGAGCTGCGCTTAAGTCTAGCGGCCTTTCAATTTAAAACGGAGAGTTTATGAACGATCCAAGAAACGTTTCGATGCTATGACGCCCATTTTTTTTAATTAAAGGGTATTTTCCATATTTATTACTCATATTGAGAAAGAAGTCTTGAAACCAGCCAAAACCAACTGTTACCACTGTAGGGCAATTATAACGTATGATTGAGCGAATAGTCATTGGTGTGAACTCCGATAGCGGCTTGATTAGAACAGCGACGCGTAATACGAGAATACTTACATGACTACGTCACAAGCTTGGTATCGGCTTTGTGTTGACAATTCGATTCGTACTTTCGTAATACTTTCGCCACTTGATTCCCTACCTCTAAAGATAAATTTACTTAATAAGTACAAGTTTCGTGATGAATCTACCAGCACATTTTTACTTATTTGTAAACTATTGTGGCACATTTGGGAAGAACTCGATAAAAAAAATGCGATGAAATGGACGGTTGGTAAAGGCCCGATGTATACTCCACTTCACGGCCGCGATATAGCGGCTGCGAAGGAACTTGCCCCCGATTTTTTATTGCCTCGGCGAAAGAATTTCTATCTCGCGATGGATTTTGAGGCTTCGAGGAGAGTTGAATTTTGTTCAACTCTCGGCGATATCGCGGCCGCGAAAATGCTCCGATTGGCTGTTCTTGGAACCAAGGTCGGGCGATGACCTCATGAAAACCAAGCTGAACCTGCTCTTAAAAATCGCCCTATCAGCGCGCTAATCAACAACAATACTCATCCAATGAAATACACATTAAATGGCCAATTATTATAAGCTGTGGATGTAGTGCGAAAAATTCCCGAGTAGTATGATCACATCAGGCATGATTATTTTTAAGGATATCGTAAAGAATGTTTTGTCGGTTAGTATTTAATATTCTATTCTGAGCTCCGCATCCTACATGTGCCATATAGCCAACCCCGTGTACAACGGGGTGTACAATGAAGGTAGGTAAGTATCATCAAACTGGGCATTTAACAATATTATTAATGATACAAGTCATGTAAATCCGGAAGATGTGCGAAATAAATGTAAAACAATACAAATATAGTCCAGAACATGTACAAGAATTCAAAATGTATATTGGCAACATCAGTCCTACATTACTTGATCAACAGGCATGGCTAACAAATTTTAATATAACTTTGACCTAGTATCGTAAATAATGTCGCTCGTCTATTCTAGTTGCTAGATCTCATTCGGGAAATCCAACGCCATATCGAAAAAAAAAAAGAACGGTATGTAGATAATTCTCTAAATTGTTATCAAAATTGTCAACTGGCAAAATTAGTTGTCAATAAAATAATACAGCAAACGACTTCCTCGAGATGAGACATTATCGCTCGGAGTATAATGACTTTTATCGCGCGGTATTGCGATATAAAATTTCATCGCGGCATCGCGCGATGAAGCGAAAGTGGAGTATACATCGGGCTTAACCGGGGAAGGTGACTGAGTCTAGGCATGGATGTATGATTTGTACCATCGTGTCTTGGCATATCAGACTTTTATGTTTGTTTTCTTAGGACTTGAATGAAAAGGGTATGAAATTTCAAATTAAGAGGCAGACGTACATTGATTCGTGAGTTTTACTGTTCATGAACTGTAGCGAGGTGGGGTAGGTTTTGTGTACACTTGACTGTAAGTTACCTCCACGGTGAGACAAATAAGAAAATGGGGAGAGGTAAACACGGACTTCCAGTCGATGAATTGATGGTCTGTGTGCAAAGGATTATGGGGGATGACTTCCGCGCTGCGGTACCTCAGCCAAAGATGGCAAACTACTCAATCTTTATAATTATGGAAACACAACTCAATTAAATGGTTGCAAGACTAATTACAGAAATATCTTTTTTAGAGGAGATTTTGGAATATTTACTGTGCAATCTGAGCTAATTTAACAAGACAAGCGCTTACATCTGCGAGCCTTTTAAAAAGGAAACTACACTAACAGTGCTTAGTTAGAAACACTATAGATTTCTTTGTGACAACAAAAGGGTAATGAGACATTGACATCTGGAGGAAAACACTGAATCCATTTGCCATTGACAGTTGCCTTGAATAAGATATAGCAGTAGGCACTTCTTTACTTGCCAAAAAATAACAAGAGGGAACCAATTAGATCTGGTATTTTAATTAGTGTCAAACAATTAGAGGACCTTGGCCTCTAAATATTCACACTATCTCAGCATACAGAGACTCCACAATAATCTGCCTTAACTTGTCTTTCAAAAGACATGCAAGGCCAGCTAGGTCTTTTCTTTGCACAGGTCTACCTACAGAAGTTACTAGTAACAGAGGGGCTGTATAGCAACAGTGATACAACCAAAAATTAACCAACCAGTACAGTCTATGTTTGTGAGGCTACCCTACCATTTTTTTATAATTTTGAACCATGTTTTTTTTTCCAAAGTTGGCCTCAGTCCACTATTCATTATGAAGTCTACTCAGATGCTTGTTGACATGAGGAAAATTGACAAATTTATTGGCACCATTGCTATCCTTGAAGTAATAATCTCTTAAGCCACACTGATGAACCTAGGTAAACCATTCCTCCTTCCTTCTCAAGACAAGTAAATAAAATAAAAAAAAAAACACCAGGCTATGGGCCCTGGATAGTTCTCAACTATTGCAACACCAGAGGGCAAAAGTATAGTCATTATATCTTAACCATTGGTTTCTATTGGACATAAAATTGCCGCTACCTGTGGCACACACCAAAAAATAGGCACTTAGGAAGCACTTTTGACGTTGAAACCTTTAGCCCATTGGGTGGGTAAAGCATCAATGTTGGCAACACTGAACCTGAAAGAAAATAACAAATTCAGTACAGGGACCACGTCTAAACCTCCCATGACCTTTCCAGGATCAATGGATACAGTCACTATGAGTGCTTTCTATTTACACACAAATAAATAACTGCCACCTAATGCTGATATGGTTCAATAATCTACTTTCGGTTTAAGGGGCACCTTTTTGTCAGCTGACACAAAACCCTGGCATTTTTATTTTCTTCCCACCTGAACGATCACATCTTTGATTGCCATCTGAATAATTTTCGGGTCGGAGGAATGACAAGAATGCATTGGCATACAATGTGGGGAAATAAATATGCTAGGCTAGTATTATAAAGTACAAGTGGGCACTGGACAAAAGGATCGCATACTGTAAACACTTATTTTGCGCAAGCAAAATCTTTGCGGTTTCTGACTAGGGAGTTTTGGGTTTGTCCCACTTGTCCTTTATCGTTTTAATTTTTAACTTTGTTCTACCGCTCGTCCCTGAAATTAAACTAACCTTCACCCAAGCTCTTGAGCCTAATCTAAACCTTAGCCTTTATCTCTAAATCCTAACCTAATGGGAAGAGTGAGACAATGAAAGTAGTAGCAGTTTACCATATCTTACAAGGCCTTGTCAATCAATCAAATTACCTATTATATATAAGTTCTCATCTTCGGTCAAATGAAAAAAAAATTGGAAGGCAATATAACTGCTGGGAGCCATCTTATTATGTACAATAGGAATAGGGGAAAGGCAATGTCTGCCTCATGTAATATCATCAAAAATATGACAATCCTAACCCTATCCTTATCCTAAACCCAGGAAACCCTAATCATTATATCATAAATCATTACTTGGAATTTTGTGAGGCTGCTATATATGAAGCAAAGCATCTAGCCGGAATGCTTTGATGAAGGTAGACCAAAATTACTCTCAAAATTGTTATAAACAGTTCTAAGTCACCTCACCAAAGAATTGGTTATGTTGAAGTACTGAACACTATTTTTGATAAAATATTCTTAAAACAAAAGGCAGCTATTTAATTTTAACAACCCTTCTTATATTCACACAGAGACATGCACAACTGTTGCCTCAGATTCTGTTGCTGTCCAACTGGCAACAAAAAAGTGAAAAATTAAAAAACCACACAACAACAATGCTGTCAAGCTGGTGAATCTGTTTTATGTTTGGAGAATAATTCTTGGCATGTTTGGTTAACTTTAGGCTACTGAACTGCTATTTGCCTGGTGACTGTAGTTGAGTAAATTTGTGCTCCAAGGAGTCAAACATTTTCTGCGTCTTGCCAACAGAAAATTAAGAAATTATATTACCATTGATGACCTGACACCAATTTTTGTTTATTTGTTTGTTTGTTTCTGGTGTTAAAGTTTGGCTTACAATGCCATTAGTAGACAGCAAAACTGTTTTTTGATGTAGTCTACAAAAAAAAATCTTGTGTCCATGGCTCGAAAAAGTGGGGAATTTGGGAAGCTCCTTCCCAGGAAAGTTGGCTATTTGGAGGGAAACTTGGCCATTTGGAGGGAAATTTGTACATAAGATATAGTGGGAAATCTGTGAGAAATGCGACTATCTTCCAGGGAAATTTGCATTTTTTCAAGCCCTGCTTGTGTCTAAAACAACCGAACACCTTTTTAACATCTGCAGTTCTATTTACCATATTTCTGAAAATTTACTTCAATTTCTTTCAGTTAACATAATTTTACCCTAGTTAGTCAAAATAAACATCCATGCAAGAACATTATGCAAAGCAAACCAACAATATATTAAGAAAATTCTGTTGAAACTCTTAGTGCTCGGCTCTTTAAGTCAATAGTCAGCTATTTCAAACACATTTTCCTTACAGGTTAATGTCTCCTGCATTGGCAATAAGTCAATGCACACATGCTTGCTCAGTTTGATGAGGAATAATGGCACAAGCCCCAAAGGGGGGTGTGTGTGCCATTATAAGTCTTGACAAACTGACATTGATTTTTGTCAATTGATGCATAAGTGGATAAAAATATGCAGGCAACATATTCATAAACATTATTGCGGTACATATTTTTATTGAAAATTTGACTATGCAACCCATGGCAGTAAAGTTCCCAATGAAAATCGCACGCATCTGCCCATAAAATTAATCAATCCAGTGTCGCGCATCTAAACACATCCCATACGCTCATTAACATATGCACGGTGCATCAACATTTATTAATGCATGGTTATTATCCAATCATATTCTGCGTCTCAAACAAAACATTTATTAGCTTCAGTGTATGCATCAAACTCAAAACCAATGTATTAATTAAATTTCTTGTTGTGCATTATCAAATCATGTACTAATAAGCCAGAATGATGGGGTTAACATGGTTAAAGCAATTACAGCACATTTTTTTGAAGAGCGCCCCTATTTCCTGAAAATTGAATTTTTACACAGTTGCATTGCTTGTAAACTATACCTGTGAATGGTTAAGCTTGAAAATGACTGTGTTGCAAATGAAGGAATTTTGTAATTAGACTAATTAATATCAGAGATCTCCGATAATAATTCAATGGCTGTTGAAACGACCTTCCAATATGAAATAGCGGGGAAATATAGTGCCATGTATGTGTCTACGCTCATCCATTAGTTGTTTTATTGGTTCAGGCAAGTCATGTTAGAGGTCATTTTCTTGAGGTGGCACTATTTCATCATGGACGGACATAAACTTAGCATTTCCAGCTCTGCCGTTAAGTACAATCTGGGATCTCAATTCTAATTACAAAATCGCTTCATGATAAATACTTATTTTTAAGCATTCTCGTTTGCAGGTATAGTTTCCAAAACAATTACCAACATAACTGTGCAAAAATATCAAATATTGAAACTTGGAGGCGCTTTTCAAAAATGTGCTGTTGTTGCTTTAAAGGTGCAACGAAAGATTTTGAGCCACCCAAATATTGTGTCATAATAGTAATTTCATAAAGATGAGACACTCAATAGCTTTCTTACCTTGTGTTTGGCTACAGAAATGTATTAAAAGAGAGAAAACAGGTGATTTTGATTTGCTTAATATTTCAATGTAAAACATAGGCTGAATTTCGTATTTGCTCCTATACAAAATTAGAAATTTCACATTTTTTGTACCAAAGAAACATTTCTCAGCTTAATCCTTTCAGATGGGAATATTTTTGACGGAAAGCTTTACATCAGGGCAAAAATCAGTACTTTTGATTTTTTTAGGGACACCTGATATGTGAAATCTCTGGTTGCACCTTTAATATCCAGGGTAGTGTAAGATCAGACAAATTCCTTACCACACAAGCCACACCAAACTTATGACCCTGCAACTCAGCCACTTGTGATCTGTCCTCAACATCCCACACTCTGACAGCCGGGTTGTGACCGCACTGAAATAAAAAACAGAACAAAAAAAATACCATCAAAATAAGTATGAGGAAGCAGGTACTGAATGTCAGGGGTTGGTAAATTCAAACTAAGGAATCAACTAGACCATGTGTATGGCAAAAATGATGTCACCTGCAACGTCGCTCATTAAACGACACATTCTCTGGTGTTAAAAGACGCACCATTTGATTCCACACGAAATTACATTAACATCTATGAGCAGTGTCCAATATACATGCTTGTTACTAGGGAACGCATTCCTGAAGTTTGTATCAATCTATTTCCCATTTTCTCGGTTATTAAATGTAATTTTAAAGGCATTAAAGTGCAACGAGAGATTTCAGTTATCCATATTGTCTGTAATATGTCGTGTTTCTTCATATAGATCGACACCAGAGGTCCCTACTTTTATTGGTCACAGGAAAATAAATTAAAATGAAAACAAAAGGTGATTTGTATTTATAAGCTTGCTTTCAATAGAATAACACCGGCTGAATTCATATTGCTCCTATAGTACGAATTAGAAATTTCACAATTTTTGTACCAAAGAAACAATTCAATAAGCTTAATCCTACAGATGGGGATATTTTTGATTTATAAAGCTTTAACATATGCCAAATTAGAATGTTCACATTTTTTTGGACACCTGTTATGAAATCTATTGTTGCACTTAAGTGCAAGCTTCTGTATGCTGAACACAAAGTCTGGGTTGAATGATAGTGATGATCCTCTGCTCGTCAGAAGTGCTACGTTCTTTATATTGTTCAGTTATTGCTTAGATGGTCTTTTGAAGGGGTTGTTTCATGATTCTTAGGATTAATCCCCTACTTTTTTTTTTTGGAGTTGATATTTATTCTAGGATTCTGATCATTGGCCAAAGTATAGCATGTGTTACCCAATCTGCTTGCAGATGAGCTACTTTTCTGAAGAAATTCAAAACAATCACCAGCATAATTCCAAAATATTACCCTTTATTACATACTCTACGTGCTTATTCTTTATTCGTTAACAGTTAAGAGTAAAGAGGTTGGTCACTAATTGATTCGCTATTCTTGGGGATGCAAGTAATAATGCTGTGTGTTGTAACTTTAATTTTGCAGTTTGCTGATCGAACATGAAGACATTGTTAAAGTAGTCTAAATGGGTCCCTTATTCCATATCAATCTCACTTACTGCAACTTACTATGAATATTCCCATGCCTACCATTCTGTTCAAGTAAAAACACACTTTTTGCTATTGTTCTATTGTATTAATTACTGAAAATGACATGGGGTTTTTTGTTAAACATTGCCAATTCCCCCTTGAAACATACTTGACAATATTGCCAATTTTTTTTTTTTTTTGAAAAGTTTGGTCTGTTTTGCCAAGTAATAAGCAGTTTACTTTGAACATGATTTCAAAGCACAAACCAGTGCATAAATACACTTGACTCCATCTTTGGGAACCATATTAATTTTCAAACCTGGTTAGCAGGCCTGCAAACAATGGGGAATCTCAGGAGCTCCTTCTCAGAAAATGTTATCATCTGTAAAGATTTTGTTTTCCAGATTAAAAAATACAGCAAGTAAACTTGCGTCATCCCCCTGGCAAGATGGCAGTCTGGAACATGACCTCAGATGACATTTGACCTTGGTCATGACCTTTGACATCATCCACACATGAAGGAACCCCTATTGCACCTTAACCCCAAGTCTGGTTTAAATCAGACTTAAACTTTTCGAAGGAGACGCGAAAAACGAAAACCTAACCAAACTGGAACACACACATACACATGTATACATACGGACATTCGCACCCTCGCAATATCCCCCTCTGCTTTTCAAGCCAGGGGGATAAAAATGCATGCAAGAAAAAAAGGGAAATTATGATTCTTTTTGGAAAATACGGCTTCACCTTCCTGAGGAAATGCACATTTGTTGCAGGTGTACTAGCTAGTTTAATTAGCAAATTTAGCCCATGTCTTATAGGTTTGCAAAATTGCCCATACTGATAACACAGCACAGAGCATTTTCCTTCCAGGGACTATCTCCACCAACTGTTGAATACAGGAATATTATTTTAAGGCACCCATTCATCACATAAGGGAAATGCACTTGACCGCAATCCTAGGTGACAACAATAACTCTCTTGACAAATTGGACTTTCAGTTTGCCAAGTTAACACCATGTATTACATGACTTATGATACAACTGTTGTGAATGATGATTTTAAGGACAAGATAAGTAGTCATCATACTGAGAAATACAAACATTTGGGAAAAAGCATAATCATGTATTTCCCATATTTGACAAGTTTTGTTAAGACCACATTCATATAATGACTTTTGAAGCTAGCCTTCCACTTCGATCCCATGACAATTGACATAAAATATTTCTTTTGTAACACTCGCACATATCTTTTAACACAATTCAATCTTGGTTCTGACGCAAACTGGGAACGTCCATGCGGGTTGGTTATCAGTCTATCATTACGTAGAGCACGTTGGTGTGCACAGTGACTCATCTGCTCCATTTCTATTCAAGTATTTTAAGGCACTGCAGTCTGTGCTAGGGCATTTAAGGGTTCACTGCATATTGGCTCATCTTCCCAGTTTTGATGAATTATGTCATACCCTCACCCAGTCTCATGGGCACCACTTGCTGATTTGATTGTTTTCCATCATGTGATTTAATTAGCCAATCAGAGACAGGCTAAGAAAAACTTAGACAATTTGATGGGAGGTTTTAAGAGCCAATAAGCAGTACTGTAAGAAAGGTGGGTATTTCTGGGGATGGAAGACTAAGGCTAATTTCAGGAAAATGTAACTTGTGCCATTTTAAGGAAAGTTTAGCTTTTTGCATTGAGCAGAAGGTTGAACAATTTTGAAATCAATCACAATTTTGCTGAAATCAGCTACCAAACTTGTTATGTATGGAAAACTTCTACATGCATCATCACTCTTGCACCTCTTCAAAATGATAACACATGGGTGTCTATTATCTGCTTGTGTTAGAGACTTTTGAAACCGATTCACCCTATTGAATTTTCTAGTTTCAGTCGGTAAAATTCACAACAGAAAACTTCTATATGCAAAAACAGAGGTGCCAAGCCATATCCTTTACGTGCAGAAGACGGTGACATATCTCAGCATTAAAAACACTCACTGACAACCTCTAACACAAATGCCTGGGAAAGCTAATTATAGCCTTCCTTTGGAAAGCTTTTACATTGTAATATGTCTAATTACACATGCACTGATCTTCCAAAATAGCAATCGATCCCATATTTGATCAATCACCTATTCAGTGTGACTGTACTTTAGGGAAGAGTAAAAGTTCTTAACTATAGTCCAACGTAGGTCAAACCAGACAACCAAAGAAGTTAGAGGGGAAATCTGTTGCTCCCACAGCTCACACATGTAATTTATAATGGGATTGGCATGCTCCAAAATAAGGAATTGGTAGGAAAGGGGGAGAGGGCGGGCAAAGGCATTTTTTTTGCCCAATTTTAAAAGGGCACCAATGCCATTAAATTTTAAAGAATGTTAATTTTTTTTTTTTTTTAAAAAAAAAAAGCGAAGGCACCGAAGGCAAATTGCCTTAGGTGCCTTAGGTTATTTTTGGAGCCTGGATTGGCACCATCTAGCATGTCACCCAAGGAGGGGGAGTTGGTGCACTGCAGGATTTTTTTCTGAGAGAGGTCTGTAACCTTTCAATTCATCACGTAGCAACCACTAACAGCATGGTTACTGCCTGACGCAGGCAGCTATGGTTACTGCCTGACGCAAGGCAGCTATTTGTGTCATGGTTCCCCAGCAGTGTTTCAATCTGCAGCCTTATAACACTATGGATGCTACCCACAAAAATCAAAGTCTATACCAAGTGTTGCTATGACAAAACCCAGAGGTACACCAACTCATCTTCATGCGTGATAAAGATGGCAGCTAGCGGAGGTATACCCAACAGTGATTAACTACCGTACTATGAAGTATCCCTCAAAATTGACCAGCACAGCTTGGGACAGTCGGGGGTTACCAAGATTCTCAAAACCGACTGATGGATATATACAGATATGACTCTCTACATGCATGGGACTGACAGCTTAATGTCCCCTCCAAAGGATAGGTTATTATCATGGTTTGTTTGCCCTTGCCCAAGCCCAATTGACCCACAGGGAGGGAACTCTGGTTTTAATCAATAGTTCTTCTACAAATTAAATCCACAATTAAGTATCCCATTTAAGTCTCAACGAGTGCACCTACATTTTGTAACAGGGTTTTTAAACCAGCACCACAGGATAATATTGTAACCAGGGACCATCCTCTCCCACAAATTCCCAATTCAATCGCTTGAGGACAAGTTGTCTTTTTAATCATCGGGTAACACTGGATATACTTCAAAATTCCCACAAAGGTAACATATAGGCTATATTCCTGTCACATTGCATTAATTAAATCAATATTGTGGTTTGTCCACACATTAGTAAGTCTGTAAGGCCATGTCTAGCTGTACATGATAGGCATATTGTAGGGCTTAAAATAGAAATGCCTTTGGAAAACCTTTCATGACAGGCTCTTTACACACAAGTCAGGTTCTTTCGAGATGAATTGTGAAAATGAACGACGATTCATCTGGGAATACCTAAATAGCTAAAATGAAACTGGGCTCTGGGTCAGAGGATAGCAGCACAGTGTTTGTTTATTAAAGTAATACAACAGTAATACACACAAGCTTGAAAACTTGTGCTAGAGAACAAATGGTGATTATAACTTTGAAGTGAAGAGATTCCCATGATCAAATGAGTAGTGACCAAAATACTGGGTTAATCATTGATACTCTAGAATTGATCAAATGGGGTAAGTGAAAAGCAACTTCACCCTTGCCTGTGTCTGAAGTAACATGAGGGTATCTCCCATCACATTTTATTTAACCCTACACCCCAATACAGTTCGTGGCAAATAAGATTGGATCCATTTGTGTCTACAAGTACGTTAGAAAGCATATGGATTTGAAATTGGTCAAAAAAATTTCCCCAAATTTGGAAAACTTGGGTGCGAGGGTCAAATAAGGGGGACTTGCTCGGCTTGAGAAAGGTGGTCATTTTTCACTGTCTCCCCTGTTTGCGCATTTCAACAGTCAACAAGCAAACCAAAAATTTTGATTTTGGTCATAGATAAAAAAGAATATATTTAAAAAAACAAAAAAAGTGTTTTGTTTTTTACCTGAATTTTCCGTTCAGTGCATTTTTGCCTTTGAAATGAGAATCATCGTCCGTAGGGAAGTAAGTTGCCTCAAACTCGCCATCCTATAGTTACCCTTCCGTTGCATTCCCTATCACAGCGCGCGCAGACTAGACTTTGACCGGGACAGGTGATTCCAAACTTTGAACTTTTTTTGGCGATCTATTGTTCGTTTGTTAGAAACAAAATTTTCATAATATCCGTCGCGTGAATTCTCCCTTCTTGATGTAGTCTTGCGTATTTTATCTATCGTCCATCCGCCTATCCAAGAAAAGCAACAATCAGGTGTTGTTTGATGGAGTATAACAACATTCACAGGTTGCCAACGGTCTCTCCTCTATTTTATGGCACCATGGCAACCCGTACAGGTGTAGCATTTTCAATTTACATACATACATAACACATTGCACATTGGTACGAGACGCAAAACAATCATATTAATGACGGCAGAAGCCACGAATCCTTGGCCGACAACCTCTAAAGCATGTCCACACATGTAGGACCTGCCATATTTTCTTTTCTGGATGTGATAAATGTGATTCCAGAAACCCTAGGCTATGTATGTTGATATACATTTAACTCCTGTTAACTCTACATACATCATAAGATTCCTACCTCCTCCTGACACAAGGTTTTTGCGTATGCTGAAAACGCTAGTTCTGTGATAGTCCTTCCGCCGGTGGAAAATGAGACGGATAAGAGGTGTTAGAGTATAGCTGGCTTGAGCAATACAGATGATGGTGAAATATGCAGTTTATGTAAATGTCAATGAAATGCTGTGTGTTATAATTATACAGCAAAATGGCTCTGAAATTTTGTTATGCTATATGTGACTCTACTGGTACTTTTCTCTCTAGGAGATCCAATACTGCACACTAACTAAGTTAATTCTGAATTAACTAACAAGTCAAAATTCCAAGATAGAAAAGTGATTCCACACTTGGGAGAAATTGCAATTCAAGCTCTCTAATTGATGGTATGGCACTTAAATTATTCAGATTACCCCCGCAATTACAACGTGTACACAACTATTTAAAAAATACATTAAAAATAAAACACCTGAAATCACTCATCATACCATCCCATTTTAATTTCACAATGTCTGACATAGACAATACACACCTCCATTTACCCCCATGCGCAGATTGCACGCACACATGCACACTCTTAAAACTGCTACGAAATTGCATAGCAGTTTTTCAATGAGTCCATAATTTGTTCAACATTTAAAGGGGGATGACCCAATATAGTATAAAAAAGTTTTCATCTTGTTACAATAGCCTTTCACCCCAAAATCCACCTTTACAGAGGTGCACAATATTTTTAACCTGTTTTGATGTGAGAGCTAAACAGGTTTTGTAATCCCCACAGAGTACTGTGTAAATATTGGTCGAACCAAATTGGGCACATTTTCGCTCATAACATCCCAACCAAACATCCTTTAGCCCCTAAGATTTCACAGGGTAAATGAGTAAAATAGTCTTTCTTAGATGCCAAATTTTGACCACTTCCTTATATCTAAGGTTCTGGGGACGAGGCTATTACGATCGGACGCATGCCCTTTAAATGCCTTTATACACAGACTGCTAAGTGATTGCGAGCATTTATGAAAACACATAATCTTGTGTTGGTATGGTTTACTTTTTGTGTACATTTTTTGCAGTCAAGCTGAGTACATATTAAATCCTATTTGTGAAGCTCCAAGCAATCTGATCAGTTCTTACTCCAGCCCATGAAAATATCAGAATGAACGACAAATGCTAAATCACTAATATTAGCCTCTTTACACATTCAATCTGTTGCATAATTTCCCTAGTCGAATACTTCACAGGGTGTCCCAATGTAAGGAACTCTACTCAGTTATAGTGAACTAGATGCCTTATCCAAACTTGGTTTTTTCTTTAAACCATCAGAAATAAATACTACTTGCTTTGTTGGTCCTAACCAACAGAATGGTGCCCGTTTCTAACCTGGGTGTGATAGTGTACACAGATATATTTTATTTTCAGAATGAACTGATCTCATTGAGACAAAACAGGATGGCTACTGGACCTACAAATACTAAGAAGCCATTATCCTTGCGGGATTCTACTTTCCATCTGGCCAAAATTTGGCTCATCCTGGACAGCATTGATGAAATGCTGTCTCTCCCCACTGAAAACTTATAAAAAAAAATACATCGATCCTCGGACCGCTTGTGTCGCCTGCCGTCGCGGTTTGTGAATGATAGGCCTAACATCACCTTTGACCTTGATATGTGACCTTTGACCTCAAACAAATGAGGGTTTGCATGTAAACTCCATAAACCAAGTTTGGTTCCAATTGAACTTCAACAATTTTACATTTTCGACCTATTTTACAACTTGACCTCACATGACCTTTGACCTTGGTATGTGACCTTTCACCTCATCAACAAATGAGGGATCACATGTTGCACCTATGACCCAAGTTTGGTTTAAATCCATCAAAGTATGCGGATATTACAAGCAAATGTTAACCCTTTTTCACAACAACAGACATCAACAACAGACATCAACAACAGACATCAACAACAACAGACATCAACTACAGTGGACAAAGTGATCCCTATGTGTCTTCCTGCCTTAGGGCAGGTGACACAAAAACCCTGATATGCATGCAACTTAGTGGGTACAATTTTCAGAGATGTACAGAGATGTAACAGAGGAGCAGTCCCATTTCCTGAAAATCCAAAATTTAACCGACGTAAAGGCCAAATTTTAACGTAGCATCCGGTGAAGCTCCGGGGAACGTATTTTCTTACGCGATTTTGGGGTACAAGACCCCTTCTACAAAATAAATTGGTACTTAAAACTTGTGTTTTTGATGCAGTTATACCTATATCATGAACACTTTGATCTCAGAAATTGAAACAAAAATTAAAATTTAAAAAAAAAAAAAAAAAAAATTACATTTCCGGAATTTTTTTTATTTATGGCTCCAAATCCGGAAATTTCCGGAAAAGTACTCTGGATGTAACAGAGGAGTAGTCCCATTTCCTGAAAATCCCAAAATTTGAACCGACGGAAAGGCCAAATTTAGCATAGCATCTGGTGAAGCGCCGGGGAACCTATTTTCTTACGTGATTGTAGGGTACAAGACCCCTTCTCTAAAATAAATTGGTACTTAAAACTTGGCTTTTTGATGCAGTTTTCCCTTTATCAATGACACTTTGATCTCAGAAATTTTTTTTTTTTTTACATTTCCGGATTTTTTTTATTTATGGCCAAAAATCCGGAAATTTCCGGAAAAGTTACTTCTTTGAATTTTGGGTCAAAGGTAAGGGGCTGGGGTTAGGCACGTCAAAATGCGCATATGGCCCAAACTTTAATTTCCAAGAGTGAAATGACCCCTCTTAACGGTCAAAATGGACCTTATAGATTCTGACATGACGTTCTTCACGGGTGTGTTGAAAATTTGCAAGCTCACTTTTTAACAGGTGAATGTGTTGATGTCCTATTTTTATAAAACACGCCACTTCATGTATTGAGTTGCAAAGGAAATTCATAGTAAAGTAGGATAAGACGCAGAAATTGAAACTGACAAAGTGAACAGCTGATTGCCTTTCTACCTAAATTGTGTCTCAAACACATCACAGTTCCAAATTATGTGAGTCAATATGTTGCTCACAAAGCATATGTGGTTATTATACTACTAAGCAAATATCAAAGATCCGCCTGCCCAATATTTGAGTGCATCATCTCGCATATGATCAGTGGGCGCATTGCAATGTATGCAATATGCATAGACTTTTCTTTTGAAAACTAGGTAAAGATCATCACCTTGAAAATCTGTTTAAGAATAAAAAGGGGTTGATTTTAGATCAAACCTGTGATATTGTAGTATAACATTGGCAAATATTTATTTTTGACTGGATAAATGAGGCTGCAGAATTAAATATTGGGCACTATATCAGGCCATAAAACAGCTCTTTTTTTTCTTCTTTTTTTAAATCATTAACCTGTGACAAAGAATGCTGGGGTGGGGTCAAGGAAAGTTGAGTCCCAAGACTGCCAAAGTTTTCTAGATGTTCATTTGGAACAATTGCAGTCCTTTGCCTTTAATCTCTGGGGTCGACATGACCATAAACACTTTCACAGATCAAAGGGATAAAGTGCAATAAGTTTGGGCTCCAAGTTTGTCACCAAGAAGTGTCCCTGAGCCATTGATCTTTGACCTTTGCAATTGCCAAAAAACATATGAACAAGATAACAATTTAGCCACTAGACTGAGTTGTTTTCCATCTACAAAATTTTTTCAGTTATTACATTGCAACCCCCTGCAGGCCTTGACATTTGGCCTTGGAAATCAAAATATGAATGATGCACTTGTGAGGGGGCTTGCTTGCTTGTTCGGCCCGTTGCAGTCCTTGACTCTTGACCTCCAGCTAGCTAGCTGCCGTCCTTGACTCTTGACCTCTGGGTACAAGATAACCAATTGGTACAAAGGTCTAGGTTTAGAAGTTGCCCAATTTTTCAAATCTATAAAGGCAAAGAAGAGACCAATGCATGCTATAACAATCTCTGCCATTGCACATGCAGCAAGAAATCCCATTCAATTGCCTTAATTGAGAATTGACACACAAACCTGATACCCATTAGAAACCAAATCCAATCCAATTGAGGAAACTGTCCCACTGCTACTGGAAGCAATACAGTAATGCAGAACAGATGCAAGATAACTGCACTACTGTACCAGAGGGAAAAAAAACAAGGCTTGCAAGCTGTATGATTTGTTTATACCTCTGTGCTTTCAATTCCTTTTTATAGCTCATGAAAGATGAAGGAAGACAACAATCAAACCTGACTATCCATCCACCCTCCCTGACTGATGCCTAATTTCCCCAATTCTTGAAATAACTCGGCATAAACAAGCCACAAGACCAGGCAAACAATGTCCCATCTGTTGCCTGTATCAGCAAGAGGGATCTCCAAACAGGCAGAAGTGGACCTGATATGAAAGCCCTGAGTGACAGAAAGGGAAGTTAAAGCCAGCAACTGGGAAATTGTAGGATATCCTGAATTTGTTGGGAGGATTTAGGCTGCTGAAGTGGCCATAACATGTATACAGGTAATGGGGGAGTTAGCTAAACTCCCATCATGCAATGAAAAGTTTTTAATTTGTACAACTTGGTCAATTTGGATTGTACTTTAGATGCCAATCTCAGAAAACATTGATAACCTGTATGGGCTGTAAAAATTGAACATTTAAATGGTCTGGAATCATCATTTAACTGTGAAGAACATTCACGTAAGGCATAAAAAAAAATATGTTTGTTTGGCTTAACAAAGAAAAAATATCAGGGTCGGTCGGTCGGTCAGATTTTTTTTTTTAATTTTTTTTTTTTTAGATCTCAATGTTTTACTCTAAAATGAATACAAGATGCTACTATTTAAAGCTTTTTTCAATGACATAGTAAAGATATTTTATGTTTACTTGTTGTAGTTGCTTTGTTTTGTTATTTTTTCGTCTTTGTGTTGGTAAAAGAAAAATATTTTTTTAATTGTTGAAAATAATGGGTCGGTCGGCAGAATATTTTTTTTATTTTGTGCTAATTGCATAAAAACTTTTGAGTCGCCAGGTTTTTTTAGGGTCAGTCGGGTTACGCCAAACAAACAATTTTTTTTATGCCTAAGTTTTATTTCAATTGGCAAATTTTCCATTTCATGTCTGAAATAAAGGAATTTCTTTTCTTTCATTGAATGGACGTGTGAAATTTGAAAGCTAATTGACCATCTGCTAAAAGGACAACATACCAGAAACATTGGGAAGTCTCACCAACATTGCAGACAGTGGAACTACCCAATTGGGTGATCAATATGCTTCCATGTGAGGGAGAAAAAAACATGAAAAATTGAACCATGATCGGATCACCCAACTTCAGTAAATGTATGGCGTAAAAATGCGACCAGCATGTACCCTACATGTACATCCAAAGCTCCACAGAAAAAAAGCCACAGGGGTAACAGCATAACCGTGAAAACAGTTGCAAAGAGCTGCACGTCGGTAAATGTCACAATGTGCATGAATGCAATAAATGGTGTATGTAGGATGATGTTTCTCTAATGCCTAACTCTACAATGTGCCTACTGTAGACATGAAAACCTTCGTGCAATATTAAAGGTCCATGGTCCGATCGCTAATAGCCTCATCCCCAGGATCCCCAGATTTTACCGGAAGTGGTCAACATTTTGTTATCAGAGAAAGTTACTATTTTTCTCATTTATCCTGTGAAATTTTAGGGCTAATTTAAGGATGTTTGGTTTGGATGTTATTAGCGAAAATATTCTCCATTTTGGGTGACTAATATTAATTTTAATTATACAGTATTCTATGGGATTACAAAAACACGTTTTCAGCTCTCACATCAAAACGGGTTGAAATATCGGCGCAAAACTTTACAGATGGGGTTTTGGGGTGAAGGCTATTCTATCAAGATGAAAAATGTATTGACTTAAATCAGGCCATCCACATTTAAATTCACGCTTTTGCATAGTACTTCTGAACTAGCATGAAATTTAATGCAAAAAATGTTTTGTGTGTGTAAGGATCGAAACTGGAAATAGTGCACTTTAAAACAAGCATAATTTTTTTTATATTGTCGAAGCACAAAAAATAAATCATGTGAAATTTATACCTTTTACAAATATTTGCCTAGTCAAAAACTAGTTGTAATTTTGAACAATATACAAAGTACATCATCAAAACATCCTTGACAGTGGTTACTCAGAGTAGCATAATACGATATCTAATGTCACGCATGATCCTGAGCGCATACTGGAGCTGCACAGTAAATGAGGTCATCAATAAAACAGCCTTATGTTTTGATATTAAGGAAGCTTAAATTACTACATTTTGGCGAAAAATCAAAGAAGAAAATTGGTTACACATGTCCTGGATCCTACACTAGCACATGAGTCAGTTCCACTCATTTATCAACCAACTACTTTCAAGGTTAATAATTGAACCTTCTTTTATTATTCTCCTTTTCTACCTCATTGGTGGGTTGATTGATGATTTTGCTAAATGTAAGTGGTTAAATGATCATTTTAACAGTAATTATGAATAAAGCAGTCATTGCATCCTTTTGATGCAAAACAGCAATTGAAATAAAATAAAAATACATCGGTCCTCGGACCGCATGTGTTGCCTGCCATCACGGTTTGTGAATGATAGGCCTCATATGACCTTTGACCTTGATATGTGACCTTTGACCTCATAAACAGCATGTAATCTCCACAAACCAAGTTTTTTCACTCATAACATCCAAACCAAAACAAATTTTTTCCCTAAGATTTCACAGGGTAAATGAGAAAAATTTGGCCACCTTCAGATACCAAAATATTGATCACTTCCGGTAAAATCTGGGGTTCTGGGAATGACGCTATACTTAGTGTTAGTGATCAGGCCAATAGACTTTTAAATTGAGCCACCAATTTCTGGGATGGGAAGGAGAGAAGATCTCACTTAAAGACATCACAGCCGAATAAAGACAATTCACTTATACACCCAAGATAGCCATATGGACAGCTTTGTCACTAGGGTTATTTATAAATCAAACCACAAGGGATATAAATCAAACCACATCTTTGTATCTAAAATATTTTTAGCACAGGGCAAGAAACCTTACTTGCAAGTTGCAGTCGTCTCAGTTATACATGTATGAAATCATGGACTATGTGACAATGAGCTTGAGCATTGCATATTCAATTTTACAGAGTATTTCACAAGAAGTGAAGTTTTGACCAAATTATACCAGAAGGAAGAGCAGGAAGAACAGGAGCACAAAGAGTAGCAGGAAGAACAAGAGGAACAGGAGG
>JAMKCH010000391.1:0-91434 GCA_023653785.1 Ophioderma brevispina
TTTATGGGAGTCTCTCCTGCATCAGCCTAAAAACAATGCAATTTGTTACAGCAACTCGGAAGGTAAGCAAGCCATGCCCCTTTACGAGTCATTAGAACAACCAATGTTCTTGACAATATATGTGTGGTGTGTGTTCGTGTGTGTGTGTGTGTAAACAAAAATAATAATAATAATAATAAAAAAATAAAGAATACAGATACGGGAAAAGGAGACGGACAGACTGGACAACATATCTTGCTGTGGTATGTTCAAAATCTGTAGTCTACCTGGGGGATAGAGATAGAAATGAGG
Source organism: Ophioderma brevispina (assembly GCA_023653785.1). Taxonomy (NCBI): domain Eukaryota; kingdom Metazoa; phylum Echinodermata; class Ophiuroidea; order Amphilepidida; family Ophiodermatidae; genus Ophioderma; species Ophioderma brevispina. The sequence goes on from JAMKCH010000391.1 coordinate 292, forward strand.
TAGAGAAAAAGTGAAGAGGGGAAAAAAGAATGGGGAGTAATCATTGATTTGTGAAATGTACTGGTTGATAAATTTTTGTTTATTTGTCTGTTTTTTACTTTTTTATTTTTTGTTTGCAATTGTTTGTGATAGATTCTGGAAGACATTCCAGAGTTTGTGCGCCGTGTATGAATAGGTGTTTTTCAGACGAGATTTAGGGAGGGGAAGATTAAGTTTGTCGGCTTGTCTAGTGTTGTAGCGGGATTTGTCTATTTGTGGTAAGTAATTGTTGAAGTTCGAAGGTAGGTGGTTGTTGTGGATAGTCAAACTGAAGAGCGCTGTTTTGAATGCGGTTTTGAGGTGCTCGAATTTAAGTGTTTTCAGCGGTGAAATAATGGCGAGGTGTGAGGTTTCTGAGGGTGAGTTTTGTGATAGTGCGGATAGCCCATTTCTGTGTAATTGAGTTGGACGAGTCGTGAATGAAGTTGGATTGGAGGCCCAGTTAATGTTGCAGTAGCTAAGGTACGGGAGAACTACTGGTTATATAGTGATTTTAAGTTGTAGTCTGGAGGTGATGTTTTAACTCTGTATATTGTACCTATTGCGTGAGATGCTTTGGTATGTGGAGTTAATTTGCTCATTCCATGTTAGTTTGTCGTCGATGTGATGCCAAGGAATTTAGTTGATGTACCGGGGAGATTGTCCTGGTTAGCAGTGGTTAGTGTTTCCATTTTGATTTGTGTAGTGCGTAGAGAAAAGCCATGTAGTTAGTTTTGGAAACATTAAGAGAAGTTGTTACCCGCAACAGTCTGTGAGTTTTGTGAGTTCCGTGATTCATGTTATTCAAAAGTGCCACTACTAAGATTAGGGTCTCTGCGAGAAAAATGTTGGTTTTCATCATCAAAATAAAATTATTTTATGGTGCTGGAAGTGTTTGAATGTCGTTCATGTACATGATTAAAGTCGGTCCAAGGATGAGCTTGCGGGACGCCCAACTGTGTAGGTTTAATAGATGATGCGGTGGAATGTACATAGACTGATTGTTAGCGGTTAGTTAGGTAAAGGTGTGTGCCAATCCAACCCCATCTCCCAACTGGATTATTCACACTCACTTTCTATCTACGAAAAGCTAGTAGTTGGTCCATAGGTTCCTCAATTGTGTGATTGTAGATGGCTTAATCTTAGTTTGGGCAGGTATTTCTCATAACCCCAAGGCCCACCCCAATCTCCCCACATATGTGTAGGTAGGGTTATTTATCATTTTAAAGTACTTCTTGTGTAGATTATCTATTGCTTTCAACGTGCATTATTTTTCACGAATGCACTGGGGCCTGTCAGATAATGCACTGGTCACCAGATAATGCACACGGTCATCATATAACAACGGGTCATCAGATAATGAACGGGTCATCAGATAATGCCGCGGTCACCACAGTCAACTTCTAGTAGCAACAAAAAATAGAAATACCGCAATCACTTGATACCGACTTACTGCTCAATATTAAGTAACATGTCTGCATCTTATATATACCCTCTACGACCTTAGTATCTACATCTATGGTGTCGTGTCCTGATTTAGATTATAGTGTTGAAAAAAATATTGGTTTGGTCGTATAAAGTATTAGCCCATATTGCAAATATTGGATTTTGTGAACGTTTCTTTCCGAAATCGTACATCTTATTAAATTAACGAGACCAGCTTTTTGTACTCTCAAGGACAGACGTTTGACCTTTAAATATTGATCTTTAAATCTAAAATTCTTAGTTTATAATTGTCAGTTTTCCGAAAGCCGTTACAGACAGTTAGCTGAGCTGCTAACGTAGAGTGAGTCAGCCGCGAGATTTTGTTTGGGCGCCAAGATACACCGCACCCCTGGCTAACGCGACGGCGTTTTTTAACACTCGCGCACAAAGATTATCATACCTTGACGCGTGCGGAAAAGCTGTGTCAATGTTATGACATCACTGCACGGGGAATATAGAGAAATGGACTTATCATGTTGCTATACAATAGTAGGCCCTAAGAATTAAGTTTTCTTCAGAAACCCAAACTTTCACATAAAAATCATTTTCAATGCAGAACTAGTCAGTGTTTGGTACATCATCTCTGCGTTGGTCTTTAACATCGTATACAGTGGGCGTTGGAAATTGGTAGAAGACAATTCATATGCATTTATATGCCAAATCGTCACTGATGGGTTGTTTTGAAAAAAGGGCAGTGCGAAAAGTATCTTTCTTCCTTTCATTTCATTGACAGCGTTTTCATCACTTGGTTTTGGTTTTGAAATTGCCAGGGAGGTGCGAGAAAGATACAACTCTAAGTGTCTTAGAGAGTCTGCTCTTTTTCGCATTCCAGATCATTTTCACAACAAACTAATCAACACTGCAATTGCGTCAGAGGTCTTTTTTGACAACTATTTATAGAGTATAACTTAGGACATTTTGGAGTGTAAAGTGTTTTTTTTAATTTTGGATTTTTTTAATGGTGTTGAAATTGTGTATTGTATTTTTGATAAATTACGTTAATGATTAATGTTAATGTAATGAGTTGATCTATTGTTTCCTCAAAGTATATGACGGATAGGACCACGCCTAGTGCATTCGACAGGATAATTGCACTTGACCGTATTGGTCAGTGCAGCAGGCATCCCTCGACCCTTCGGGTCTCGGGCTGCCTGCAACTGACCCCTACAGTCACGTGCGATTATCCTGTCGAAAGCACTAGGCTAGGTCCTTATCCTAATCATACACTTCTAGTGCATCAGTTGTCAAATTGTTGCTTATCCATTGTTGTTTCAGGATTTTTCTACGATTCAGTCTCCAGTAAGGTTATCATAGGCAGAGAACACAAATTATATAAACCTGGCAAACGCCAAACAAATATTCTAGATAAACTGCACCGAAACAAGAATCTTGATAATTTGTGCACTCTGTCAGTCTGGTGACTTCAGACACCTCTAGAAACAAGAACGATTCATAAATACATGCTCTGACAACAATGGATGAATCGTATAAACCAAATTTACCAACCATGTCCATCAACTCATTCAGGGTGGGTTGACAAAGTTATCCTAATTTGTGATGGCGTGCTTGAGGGCTTTCCAATTCTCCCAGTTTTCACTGGACCCTCTCTCTATATAATAATTTTTTTTTTAATTCAAATGAAAAACTATGGTGTTGATAAAGTGAGTTTTCTGATGCAATTGAAAAAACCGAACTTTTACAATTGGGAATTGAAATCTGTACCCATCACGTGAAATCACATTTCTTTAAAACAAAATTAAACCAAAAAATCTAGTTTATCAACCTGAAAATAGGGTAATTTCCTCTATGAAAACGAATTTTCAAAACTTAGTTAATATTCGTTTTTAATTGGAAAAGTTTTATCATTTGATAAAACTGAGTTTTAAAGTGATAAAATGATTTGACTGTTGAAAACTGTTTCTCAAAAATATTCAATAGTAACCAGTTTTTCAAAGTAAACCCCTCAGTTTAAAAACAAGTTTACTTAAAAAGAATCAGTTTAAAGACCGAGCAAATATAAATTTCAAAAATTCCTCGCACTAACTTCAAAAAGCAATTTAGTACTTGTAATTCTCAGTTCAAAATGATTCACTGACAAATCTCAACAAACTCTTGAACAGTAGGTTTTTATGAATGACAAACTTTTCAGTAAATATTTAATAGTCGTTTCCGCGATAACTAAGTTTTCAAATAAAAAAAAACAAGTTTTTACCTAAACTAAACTTTTTCAGTTGAAAACAAAGCTTTCTCAAGTAATACCTAACGAATTGCCCGAAAAAAAAATTGAAATTAATTTGACCAAAAAAAATAGTGTAACGAAGTATGAGTATTAAGCCTGCCATATTGGCATAACTATATATACCTACTGTTGCCACGTAGAGACCCGCAACCCATCGAACAATGGCGTAGCCGGGGAGGGGGGCAGGGGAATCTTGCCCTTCTTCCCCCCCCTGAAAAATTATGATTTTTTGCAAGGTGGGTGTCAATACATATAAACACAATAGGCTATAATATTAACTATAATAACAAATTTTAATGTAATGCTAATTGGCGGATTTAGGGGCGCATCTAATGACCAAGAAGGAGAGAAAGCATGGGAAGGAAAAAGGAGACAGAGAGGAAAGGGGAGAGAGAGGGAGGAGTTATGGGGAAGGTGAGTTGTTTTTGGGATATTTTGGTATTGAGGGAGGGGAGATGAGGGGACGCATTATAGATGTATAAAATATAGATGAGATTAACATTGTACCGTGCGTGGGCACTGGGGAAGGTACAGTTTGAGTTGCCAAACCCCCCGGGGGGTGGTGTTGCTCTCCCCAGCTCGTGGGTCAATTTGGGTCACCCATGCGACGTAGCGAGGCGGAAATATGGCGCCCCGATGGCTTGCCCCCTGAAATGTATGTTCCCACCCCTCTCCCCCATAGCAGCCTTTTAATTGAGAGGGAGCAATCAGGCACGGTGGCGCTGTTATCAATGCTTTTTGTCAAAACCCTCAATACTGTTTATGTGTGATACATTATCCTATTACCATACGGGATGAAGTTTAGTTATTCTGGCCACTAACACTACATCCCTCAACATCAGTTTATTCCGTTGAGGCTGCCGAATTCATTTTGGTGGTGGCACAATATACAAAAGATTGTGAACTAACCCAATTTGTTAAGCCTGTGGCATGTACAATACACACTAGTAATAGGCCTAAAGATCGACCACATACCTTTATGGAGAATCCAACTTTAAATATATCCACTAGCTTTTTACTAACTGAGAGCGCTCTGCTGGCAATATTTGTTGTTGGTCGTCCACCTCTTGTGTATGCACTTCGCATGCTCATATGACCTCATTACCTGGTAAACACCACAGGTTTTAAAATGGGGATGTAAAGGGATGGAACCCATCAACAACCAATAATCCTAATACAACTGCGAATTCATCGATACAGGTTGATTGAGTTAGAAGGCCAATTGATGACCGTGTTTTAATTCGTGTGAGTTATTTATTTTTCATAGGGTGTTTTTTCTTAATTTTAACACCATATCATATTTTACTTTATATTTGAACTGATGCATGCTATGTGTATGACGGATATTTAACTGAGGCTGCGGTGAATTATGTTTAGATAATTGGGGTCTGTGCATCAGTTTGTGCACTGTTCGTTTCGAGCTTCGCATCTCGCGACAGTGCACAAACCTGATGCCCAGACCCAATATCTAACATAATTCAATTAGCTACGTCAATTATCCCTTACATTAAGGTGCAGCAACGAGAGATTCACATATCAGGATGTCCCTTAAAAATTGAAAGTAATGATTTTTGCCCTGAGTAAAGCTTTTCCATCCAAAATCCCCATCTGAAAGGATGAAGCCTAAATGTTTCTTGGTACAAATGGGGAAATTTTCTAATTTCGTATAGGAGCAATAACGATTTCAGCCTAGCTTTATACAATTGAAATATCACACATCAAAATCGCCTTTTTTTTCCTCTTTTCAAGCAATTTTCTAGTATCCAGCCTAACACACGGTAAGATATCTGTTGAGTGTCTAGTCTATATGAATTACGATTCTGACCTCAATATTTGGACGTTTCAAAATCTCTCGTTGCACCTTTTAAAAGCGTGGGAGCCCAGCACCATCAATCTCCCCCACTTTTGATATATTATATAATCGCTGTCTATCTATGAAGATAGTAGTTGGCATAGTTACTCCATTTGTTGTTTAATGTAGAATGCCTTATCTTAGTGGGGCAGGTATTAATCATCGTTTAAAGGTGCATGGACCCAATCAACAATTTCACTTATTGATCATTCACAATCACTTTCTATCTACTGAAGTAGTAGTTGGCCATAAGTTAATCAATTTATATATTTTTATCTCAATTTAATTCCCAAGGACGAGCCACCAATTCTGTTATTACAATAGCTGTTTCCAGAGAATCAAGAAGAGTACTTTGAGTACTTGGTATCCATAGATAGGTGGATGAAGCAGCTTATAAGATGCTATGATTGTCAACCAGGAAGACTTTGTCTCCAAAGGAAGGCAAATCTAATCACAGGTAAAAAATACTGTGGTATGTTTGTTTGTTTTCATTGGAGTTATACCATGGCCGCGCACCCACAGTGCCTGGACATGCATGTACTAATATAAAGATTGCAACGGTGTGATTAATTTATCATATTTGGTATTGTGTTATTTTTGTTTTGTCTTTTTGTTTCTTATTTGTGGTTTTATTTGTTTTTGTGGTGTCGTCTGCTGCAAAATGGCACATAGGAATACTTTGGAGTATGTGTTGTGTATCTGTTGGCCCTCGTTTGCCATTTTCTGCCAAATGCTTGCACCAATAAAACACCAAACCTCGGTCAGTAGAACCACTGGCCCAAGCTTATATGGGTTCATCCTTCACATTAAGACTGCATGAAATTAGCCTAGCATGAAATTATTTATAAAGGAATCAAAGGATTACAAGGATGTACCAGCTTTTATTCCTAAGAGTCTTTACTCTAGTCTAAATCATGAATACTTACACCAAGGACACACCTTTATAGGGGTAAAAACATATTGACCTAATACCCCTACATGACATTTGACCCCAATTTGTACAATCAGTGTGGTGTGCATATGATATCTATGTGGCAAAAAAAATGTTAACATGCACTTCAACTGGTCATCATTTTTGTGTCACCTGCCCTACGGCAGCGAAGCCAAATAGAGACAAATAGGTCACTTTGCCATGTTGTTGTTGATGTATGTTGATGTTGTGTTGTTGTTGTGAAAAAGGGTAAACATTTGCCTGGTAATATCCTCATGCTTTGATGGTTTTAAAACCAACTTGGGTCAAAGGTGCAACATGGCATCCCCCATATTATGATGAGGTCAAAGGTCACGTGCCAAGGTCCCAAAGGTCACATGCCAAGGTCAAAGGTCACGTGCAGTCAAATGTCACTGCCAACCCCCCCCCCCCCCCCCCCCAAAAAAAAAAAAAAAAAAAAAAAAAAACCCCCAAAAAAAAACAAAAAATGGGTAAAAGGTCATGTGAAGGTCAAGTTGTAAAATAGGCTGAAATGTAAAAATGACCTCATTTGAAAAGTGGAGTTCAATTAAACCAAAATTGGTTTATGGAGTTTACATGCAAACCTCATTGTTATGAGGTCCAAGGTCACCTAATCAAGTCAAAGGTCCATGTTAGGCCTATCAGTCACTAACCGCGGACGGCAGGTGACACAACGGGTCCGAGGACCGATATATTTTTCCCTTAATACTCAGTCAGAGAACCCACTGGCCCAGACTCATGATGGATCAAAGAGTGACCTCTGATTACCCTTATGACCTTTTGACCCTATTCACAAACTTCATGGCAGATGTATTTTTGTGTGTGGGTTTGGTGTTATTTTTTGAATTTGTTTTTGTTTGGTTTGATGTGTTTTCTTTGTCAAATAAATTACATTGTATATAAATAATTAAAAAATACTCAAAAATTAATTTTTTGTAAATCAAAGATAAGGACAGAAAAGGTGGCTAGTTTTCATTCACTTCATTAAATGTTGTACATAATCAACACAAGAATATCAATGTCATACAGGCTATTAAAGTAAGGACAACATATATTTACCAGTTCTACTATATACAAATCAGGGTATTTTGGCCACAGCGGCTTTTGTACAAAGTTTTTATATTTTAACCAAGTCTATGCTAGTATGTAGTACTCAATTTAACATACAATGATTTGTATTGTTTTGTATTCACTATGGCATGACCTGTGACTTATTTGTAAGAACCCAACCAAAGTGACACACTCAAGGTTGATCCATTATTTCGTGGGGTATCAAAAGGTTTTTCTGATGATAGGGGCAAGCTGTGTGCTCCCTGGCAGCCTTCTTCAATCAGGGAGTGGACATTTTGAAAAGGTGAAGATCAATTAATACAATGTATATTGTAATTGTTTGTGTGATTTGTTTTCCACAGCATAACAGCATCTGAAATTCCTTGCACTATCTTCCTTTACGTTCTCTCCATTGACTAAAATAGCTATTAGCTATAAGGGTCCCCCCCCTTAAACAATAACAAAAACCGCTTAGTATTATTGAGACACGATTATGTGGAGTTGTGAAAGCACAGGCAGGTTGGATTTACGGCCAATTCTTACAGCTGTGAAAATGTAAGCAATTTCTATTGGCTGATGCCCGTTTAATTCTATAATTGACCCAGTAGATCGCTGCGTATGACATTATTGGATGTTGAAGCGCTCACATTCGGTTTTGCTACATTCACTCGTGCCTACCAACATTGCATCTTGTTGCATATCCTGAAATGACCATGTAAACAATCAATCCCACTTATTAAAAAAGTTTGGATGTCCTAGAATGTACAAATTTCCTATTTTGCCTAACCTAATATCCGTACCTTTTTTCAGCCCGAGACGCTATGAGGAAGCCTTCGACAGTGACTACATTGAGAGAATTCACCCAAGTTTTTGATGCCTATCACATTGAAGAAGCTATGATTTTTCTCAAGATGGAAACCACTGCAGAAATGGGCCAAAATGATTAAGGTAAGCTGTTGCTTTAAAGTATCACCAAATTGGCGTAGATTTTCTCACAGTTGCGGTCAAGTTAAAAAGTCGTATAAGCATAACTGCATAGTGATACTTTAATATGTTTATCTATATACCTTTGTTGAGTCAAATTATATGGCAATTGAATGCATTTTTTTTTGTGAAGCAAACTGTACTGATCTTAAATGCCACTTCTTCACCATATTTTACACCATTTGTAAATTGAGGTCAATGCATCAATCCTTCACAAAAGAATTTAAGACTTAATTAGTAATTGGTAGTCGGCACTTGCTAAATTTCTATCTCGTACTAAAAGGCATGAATTTTTACAGTTCCTGATTTTTACTTCATAGAGATAATATTACCTTGTGATTCCAAAGAGTGATTCATCAACTAGTTTAATATAAAACTATAAAGCACAATAAGGGAAACGATTGTAGACTATTACTTTTGTTTGATTATATTGGGACAATCAACTTGCTATATTTAAAAAAAAAAAAACCCGTGATTTAGAAATGATCGCTTCGGGGAATCCGCAATTTTGGCTTTGCTAAAAAGCCAAACAATGTGACCTGATTTAACATATTTCACGTTTATTTGGTGTCCGATGATATTGACTTGGAGTTGAATACTTGAGAGATAATTAAGACCTGATGGACATAAGGAACCCCCCCTTTTTTTTTTGGCTTAAAAAATTTGAAACAGTGTATTACTGAGACAGAACCCACACAATGTACATGAATGGCATAAGAGAGTCAAACTCTTGAGGCAAACCATCACGAGTTAGGAGTACAGCTGATCAAAATTGGATTAGGTGCTTGCATGTAAATAAAAGAGAATCATCAACGCCAGCACATTGTCCAAACCAATGAGGGCACTGTGGTCAAAGGATAAAGTGCCTGACCCCCGCACCGAGTTTTGAGTTTGAACCGCCCCTGTGGCCAATGGTGTTACGCCCTGGGATAAGACAATTTTCCTCACTTATTCCTTCCACCCAGGTGTATATAGGTACCGGCATTAATTCAATGTTGGGAAGGTACAGCTCACTGTAGATGATGTTTATGCGATCCCTTACACAATAGTATAGTGGGTGGGTGCTGTCCCAATCACTTTGAAGGGAGACTGGGCACTCCAACGTCCTGTATACCCGGTCCATTCACTCTTTGTTAAACAAAACCGAAAGGGGGATGGAATGTATATAATTGTTGCAATGTCCCATACTTCATTGTATTGTGGTGTACACAGCTGATCAATATTTAGTCTATAATGGTCTATTCTATTATATCCATACTCCTCTAGATTGTAACCTAAATCTTTGACAGAGGGAGTGGGTGTATTTCAAATGTATTTTACCCAGTGGCTATTCCATTTAAATTCTATACTCCTGGAGGTGTCTTGGATTTTAGGTCAAAGGTCATGGTAGCAGTCACTGAGGTGATTGCGGATTTTGAGAGTTATGGTTATTCCCTTAAAGTCAAGATGACATCCTCATCTCTTTTGTAATGACATAGTAAGCTGTCAAAAAGTCATGAGGTGGTCAATTATCACGTACTAAAACATTCAAATTGCTGCTGAGCCGTAAAACAAAACAAAAACAACACACGTAATTAATAGATTAATTTTTAAGATTTTAATTTCAATATGTAAAATGTGTATCTTGGTTCTGAATTTCATTCATTGTTGATCTATTTTTTCCTGCTCCCTCCAAGATCTAAATACCTTACACAGAATCAGTGCAAGACCATAGAACCAAGCATTAGCTACAGGGACACTACCACCTCCATTTGGGTGGAATTTGCCAAATATTTATGAATTCGCACAGCCCAATTTGAAGAGGTAAGAATATTGGATTTATTCATATTTCTGAATGATTGATTAATTTAACCCTTTCGAAATGAAGCAACAATTGGTGACACTATCATTCTGAATGGTCAATCATTGGGGCTAATATATTAGTGAACTGGTTGAACAAGGCTATCATAACTGAAACACTACTGCTTGCAGTTTCCTTTTCTTCTCCAATGGCAGAATTTCTCTTTTCCCCCTTCAAGAGGACAAAAGTAGATCATGGATTAGGTTAACATAAGGGTAAGGGTTGATAAGCATTATAACCTAATAACGCATCCTCTTTACACGGGCAAAAGTCACTATCTATTTCAACCCTAATTCAATGCATTGAAAATACAGAAGCCATTACCGGTCTTGTAATTCACTGCACAAAAACTTTTTAAAATGTTGCCCACAAAGTCCGCCAAAGTATTTCCTAAGTTGATGTATCTCAATACAGCACGGTGATCTTCAGAAGGAACCAATGGGGGTTTGGGCGTACATCAAGGTTGAGGACTTGCTATTGTGTGGTTTGAATGGCAGAAATGGAACGAGACCATGAGTATGGTAAATATATTTATTATTAACCAGTAGGGTGGGCAGGGATACATGAGTTTGGATTTCTGTAAACTCAACTGCGAATTTTAAAAAAATGCCAGAATCCCATAATTTCATTTAATCATGAGATTGCTCAAATAAATTCTAAGTTATGCTATTTCAACAGCCGTGATCAGCCATTGTCAATGTTGCGCTTGTTCAAATTGATCTTTTTTATGTATGTATCACCTTAGTCTTAGGCTGCACTCGGACAGTGCTTGTATATTTTGCATGGAAATTTAGCTGAACAAATGACCAAATAAATCCCCCCTTATGAAAATTTTCCATACCCAGAACGTTTTTATTCAATCATGAGGTAAGTTCCTTTTGCTTGGACTATTTAAGGAGTAGTACTAAGGGAAACTAGTTATGCTTTTCAAAAAATATAAAGTTTTTGCCTTTTGTCCTATAATTTGCCACAAAGGCACAAATGTTAGAGGCGTTTTACTCTTTAGTTCTAAGGGGGGGATCGTATGGGAGGAGGTGTCTGAACAGTCCAAGCTTTAAGAGCATAATCGGATAATGAGGAGAGCAACAGCTGCTCCTGGCACGTAAGTGGCATATTTTGATAAGTAGTTCATAAACTGTAACACCATTTTGAGAAGAGTGTGAGTTTTAAGGTTTCTTTCTTGGTTCAAATCCAGTGGAGCTAATTTGGCTCAGATTGTTTAAGTACTCCAATGTGATTTAAGTAAAAGCTGTGATTTACATGGAATCTCTTGTGGTTCTTTAGGGTAGGTACTGGTCTGTGAAACATTAAGTTTTAAGAAAACTCACAAAGAAGAAGGTTAGGAGTGAGTGAAAACCCTTTAACCCCGGACTCCAAATGTTGAGTATCGTGAACCGACACCGTCGTCATTCTCAACAAATGTCATCAGTTGTCGGAGGAAGGGCAGAAAGGATGGAAGCTTAAAAAAGAGGGGTTTAAGAGAGTGTGACCCATTTGACCCTTAATGACCTTTGATCCCACTCTCTGAACTCCCATATTTAAAGAATGTTTAAATTTCACTTGCGTCTTTTTGCTGCCGATTTTTGTTTTAATGAACTTAAACATGCTTCCATGTTTAAAAACAATTGAATATCACTCCAGAAACTGGATTGAGTACAAAATTTTAGACCAACACTGTTCTTAATCTAATGTTCACAGAAATTGCATCATTTTTTTTCTGAGCGCTATTTAATTGGAGGAGAGTTCAGTTCATTTTTCAGCTCATCAATTTAAAATTAATGTGAACTTTATGAAATGACTAAGTGGTATAATTTTCTTCCAACCATTCCTTTTTTTTTTCTTTGCAGAGTGAACCTGTACAGATTATTATACAAGTGTTTAAAGGTGTGGTCAATGTATGCTGATTTGGAAGAAAGTCCTAGGAACCTACAAGGTAAAACTTGATTATTAAAAAAGTAATACATTTGCCAATTCTTAATGGCCATGCCAGTGTCCTGTGACTTGTGCTTGGGATGCAAAAACAAGTTGAAAACGGGTGTATGTGTGTGAATTCTAGAAGGCATGTTTGTGTATACATCAGCGGTTGTGTATATTTCATGGGTGTGTGCATGTTATTTTAGAATACATATCATGTGTTTTCGTTAAAGGTTTAATTTGTGGTGTATATAGAGGATGTTAATGTGTACATTTTGAGTAGAATTGTGGAATTTATTTAAGTGGTTATTTCAATTAAAGGCAAGTACATGCTAGTCGATGTATGTGAAATTTGAGGGTGTATGTATTGTATAGTATCATGGTTGTGTGGGGGGGGTTGGTAAGCTGGATGTTGGCAAAATTATGTATTATCTGACGTGTGTGTGTTTGTGTACATATGTGTGTGAATGTGTATGTATGTGTGTGTTACGCTTTTGACCCCCCACGCAATCACTCTCTTTTACCTCACGCAAATCCCTCTTTTTATTTTAGAACACTTTTAAGCAGTGTCCCGCTACATTTTGATTGACACTGATTAAGTGGGGCAGTAAGAGCTATCCCTACTGCCAAAAATAGAAAACTTCCATTGCTGAATCTTGCCATATAGGCCTACAAAATCATGATTTCTATGTTATAGCACCCTCTCCATTGTGCAATTTCCACAGAGAGATGTGCGGGGGTAACATAGATTTTTAAGAAAAATCATAAAATCATTACACTGACTGATTTCCTTTACATTACACCAATGTTGACTGAAACATTTCATTCCCTTCTGAGAAGTGGAATGCCCCAAATACCATATTTTAAGCACCCCTAAAAGAGAATGGTCCTCAACAGTGACCCCAGTTCCACCCCCGTTAGCCATTAACTCTTCCTCAATTCCGTTTGGGCCGCCTTACCAAACGGACCGTGTTAACCGTACACTCTGTCATTACAGCCAAAATACCTGAGAATTTTTGATACGGGACTAGTTGTCGTCTCATACGGAATACTCCTACTACTATACCATAACTATCTGATATATTACTGGATTATATACTGGATTTATACGCTCTATTTGGACGGAATAAACACGCTTTTAACGCGCCGTCGGAGAGTTTTTAAAAATTGTGTATCCTTTTTTGCCGACAGTGCGGTCATGTGATCCGTGTAGCGGTAAAAGAAGGGTAAACAAGCAGCCATTGCCGCACGTGTTGCGTGTTTGGATGCTTTTTGCTTTTTGTGAGCCTGTTTCTGTTTCTTGTATTTGCCATACTTCAATAAAACAGTTCTTGTTGGGTGAGTGTTCTATTATTTTTATTCTTATCCTTGTTGTATTTAATCAATGTGGAACGACTTTGGAAAACTTCTTTACACGTGGTGATTTGTTACCCACCGCGACGGAATCTTTGTCTCCGCGTTGGCGGGCCGTGTCTTACCGCGGCACGCCTTGTTTTTCATCGCTCGTTTTCGTTCCAGCACGCGCGCCCATCTGGCTCGCTTGTCACCCCGCTTTTTCAGCGTCTTTGCACTTGCCACCCCGCGACCCCTCTTTTTTCTCCGTGCGTCCATTACGGGTCTTGCTTCCGCGTCGCTCCGTTGGTGCTTGTTCTTTTTTGCGGTGGCCTTTCTGTTTGCAATGGTTCGCCATTTGAACACAGTTCCCTGTTTATGTTTTCGCTAAGGGAACGGGGGGGTGGTTTCGGCTCCTTTCCGAGGTTCTTCCAGGCGGCCCCGCGGCTTTGGGAGCCCACCTCAAGATGTTGTAGCTTCGTCTACTGCATGGCGTGTTAGTAGGCGTTTCTCTCCCTCTGGAGTTCGCCCGATCTTACCTCGCTACCGGCCGCTGGCCCTCGCTGGTTCTGCCTAGGGGCTTCTTCTCCGTGTGCAGGCTAGCCGCGGTCTGCTCGGCCTTTTTCCCTTGGGGATTTTGGCCGCTGCAGACATCCCGGTATAGCAGCTTCGGTTGCTTCAAAGCATCTATTTGGGGCCGCTCCGCCGGGGGCCACCTGGCTACACGCGGCCGGCCGGCTCGCCTGATTTAGCTCGTTGCCTTTATCGGTGAAGGCTAGCGTGGTCTGCTCTGTCCTTTCCCTGTGGGATTGAGCGCTGCAGTCCGTACCGGTGGCGGTGTTTTGGCCATGGTGACGCCCGGGGTTTCTCGGGCCGCTCCCTCGCCATTACCGACACCGTCGCTCTGTGTTTCGGGGTCTCGGCCCCTGCGACCGCGCTGTCCGTGGACCGTCTTGGGGCGTGATTCGTCCAGCCCGAGGTTGGTTTCCCTCGTTGCCCTGTTACGGGGCGCCGCGGGTGTTGTTTATGCTCACTGCTCCCCGTATAAAAACAATTGCTGCCTGCTAAGCCGCGCGTGTCCGCATCTGGCTCGTGCGGGGGGGGCATGCTTCAACCAGGGTGGGGGGCGCTTCACGTGGCTAGTGTGGGGCCCGCAGCGCTCGGCCAGGTTGGTCCCCGCTCACGCGGGGTACCGTGCGCGGTACTGGGGCGGTTTTTCGACCAGCACTGGTTCCAGCCGTTACGGCACACCCTTCATGGCTAGCCTGCTAGCCCCGCGGGGTTAATCTTGCTCGTGCTGCTTGCTTCCCAGGCCCCTTCACGGGCTGGTTGGGCGCGCATGGCGCTCTTCGCCAGGTTTGTCACCGCGGGGGTTCCGTGTGCGGTTCTGGTGCGTTTCTCCAGGGCGCTCAGTTCCCCGCTACGGTTTTCCGCCGTGCGGTACAGCCCCGTGGGTGTTCCATTCTCTGCGCCCCTCTCACGTGGGGCAGACCCGGTTCTTTCCCTTCGCGGGGCGTCGGTGCAGGCCGCAGCATGCCCTCTCCAGTTGCTCGCTGCTTGCCTTGTCTAGCCTCTGTCGCTATACGTCTCTCGGCGGGTTGTATAGCTCATGGTCCTGGACTTCTAGGGGCTGTTCTCCCCGCGTTCGGGCGCGGAGTACTCTCCTTTTATAGCGTCTCACCTCTCATAGGTGATTGGCTTGGGTTGATTGGTCACCATCCCTTGCCGCGCCTCCTTCCCACAGGGGTGCGATGCATGGTGACCGTTTATCCGCCGTCGTTGTCGTTGATTTCCGGGCGTACCCACACGACCGGCCCCTCTTACGGGGCTGTTGCTCGGGTGTGGTTTGTCGCCTTCCCTGGTGTTTTGAACTTTCAACTCACGGCGCCGCGACCTATCTCCCTTGCGGGGAATGTCGCGCCGCCTTGGCTCGCGGGCATCCCCTCGGGGATACTGTAGGTCTCAGCGGTTCTCTCAGGTCTTACCAAGTCTGCTCTTTGGCAGGGCTCCCCTAAGGGGCGGCCTAGCTTGAGTTGCTTCACCCCTGGCTGGCTTTTGTCTGCCTTGGGTGGGAGCCTTCTCATCCTTGTGTATCCCGGGTTACCGCGTCTAGTTTCCCTCTTGGGGTCTGAGTTCTATCGGCGAGTTACTTGGCGAAGCCCCCAATCGTCCCTTGGGTGCGGCGTCGCTCTAAAAGCCCTCGCCTTATCTCTTTCGGGTCCCCTTCCCGGCTGGATTAGCTCTGAGATTTCCTTCTCCTTGTAGGCTTCTTCCTTCTTCTCCGGTTCAGGGTCGGAACTTTTCTCTCAGCCCTCACTGGGCTTGGGCCTTTACCTTCATTCAGTCCTCAACTTTATCTCCCCCGGCCTCTCTCCGCGGGTTCTTCTGTGGTGCTCTGATCGGACCCACTCTCTAGGGGCCCACTCCTTCCCTCCCTTTTTTGGGGGTAGGCTTCTTTGCCCCGCGTCTTTACGCGGGTCCGCCTTTTGCGCTTCTCTGGTTCCCTCCGGATCCTCAGTTGTTCACAGGCTGTGAGGCCTTGTCTTCCGCCTTATAGACCGCGGTTCTTCGGGCCCCTTTGTCCAGGGCTACGTCCGCACTCCAGTCTCGGTCGAGCTCTTCCTCTCGCTATTCCTAGCTTTGGGGTTTTTCCTTCTCTGCGGGATCGCGGGCCCTGGCTCTCCTCCAAAAACTTTGGCCAGGTTTTTCATCACATTATAAGTCTGAGGTCCTTTTACTCACCCCTCGTGTACTCCACTATCTAGGCGAGTTTTGCTTCCTACTTTTAGGATCTAGATTCCATGTTTTTTTTTTTGGCTCTGGCGTTTTTGGGGTCTAACTATACCTTTGACTGCTCCGATGGCTTCTCTCTGAAATATCATGTCGCACACCTCCGACTGAGTGTGCTATTCTGGTGTTGATGGAAATATTCATTCAACGGGGTTAATGCATATGTTTTTGTCAGTCAACATTGGTGTAAAGAAATCAGTTCAGTGTAAGATTATTCAAAACACATTATGTTTTATAATCTCTAACTGAAGCCCTGTATTTCCTTCCAATGTGGAACTTCCCTTCCGTTTTTTTTTTTCTTCACAGGCCCGCCCCAACATATCTGTGATGCGTCCCGTGTGGTCTTTTTGAGCAAAACGGAATTGTGGAAGAGTAATGGCTAACAGGGTGTGACCGGGGTCCTGGTGAGACAATTTCTCTTTTGGGGTGCTAAAATAGGTATTTTGGGGTCATTCACTTCTCAGAAGGGAAATGCATATGTTTCAGTCCACCATTGGAAAGGAAATCAGGCGTCAGTTAGATGATTTAGAAAACATAATGTGTTTTTTGAATTTTGCCCGCATGAAATTTTGTCAATTTACACAGGATGAAGTCGTGGGTATAAATAAACCAATTAGTGTCAAAAGTGTGTGTTTCGCGTTGATATTTTTGGTTTTATTCGGTTTTCTCAGAATAAATGAGACTTTCAAACAGCTGTGGGGTGTGTGTGCATGTGTATGTCGGTGTTTTGTTTCGTTGTGAGGGGCTAGATTCCATTCAGATGAGAAATTCCAAAACAAGAATTCGTGTTACAAGAGACATGCATTTCAAGTTCTTATTTCTAGGCCTAGAATGCATTTTCCATATTTTTAACTTTTCAACTACTATTATATTACTAGACCAACCAAAGCCGTATATGACAGAATATAGACTAAGAATATCCACACCCACAGATCATCATCAACTTTGCATGTTTCTTGAAAGAACATAATATTTTGAAGAAGGATTTAAGTAAGTTTCTCATTATTGTAAAAATAAACTTTAGAACAACAGCCTCATTCACTTGATAGACATGATTGACAATTTAAGAATTGGTATCTTTTACCAGTTTTAAAAAAGGAACCATTCAAAATGATTGTAAATTGAAAACATGGAACATCATTTTCTTCCTTGTCTTTTTTATTGTTTTGTGTTACATCCCCTGATATATTGACAGCTAAATGGAAAAATAACCATGACAAACAAGTGCCATAGGAACAGTACTAAAATGCACCACACTACTTGATATGACATGATGACTTTACTGACTATGACTTGAAACTGACATTTATATATACCATTATATGACATAACATTACATCCATATCATGTATCACTTTCATTACATTTATTACATTAAACTATGTTATATTGCATTATATTACTATATTACTAACACTTATTACTATGTATGTTTAACAACTGTACCGAGTACCTCTTAAATGGGCTTGCTGAAACCCAACTTCATTTCTTTGTTCAACAGGCCCTACGAGAAAGGCATCGCACTCTTTAAGTGGCCCAGACTTCTATGACATCTTGACACATACCTCACAAAATTTTCATCAACAGAATGTAAGTATTTATTAGCTACAAAGAAAACAGATTAGTGGCGTTTCTGCACAAACTTCCCACCAATTGGTTCTCATGGTATTGTGTGCATTGTAAACTCTGTGTACTCTTAGCGCAACTCCAAGGTGCCCCCTTGATACACAATGAAGTACCCAAGCTGAAAAAAAAGCTGCCTTCAACGAGAAGGCAACTGTACACCAAAAGTTGCACATTCACTTTTGTCCAATCATATCATTGCCCACCCAGGCATAAGAGTTCACTTCTGTAAGAATCTACTATAAACACTACATGTCTATTAAACTTGCAGGTGGTAGAATTAGAAAGAGTCAGCGACCTGTTTGAAAACATGCTTAATGCTGCCCAAAGAAATTTGCCAAAGGTAAGTATCTTGAAAACAATACATTTCAAAGATCTGTGATTTGTTACAATTGGAAAATTTACTATCCTGTTTTAGCATATTCCTTAAACCCTTGAATTTAACACTTCAAGAGACAAGGGTGGCCATTTTGAAAATTTTGTATTTTTGTTTCTTTTCTCTCATACCTTGCTGTTTTTTTAAAAGTTGTAATATTACTTGTCACTTGTTTTTGGAATAAAATTGCATTTTATTGAGTCAACCTGAAGACATTACAGACATTTGAGGTATTACTTTTCATTGTGAAGTATCTGCCTGTAATCTGGTACTAGGCCAACATGGGACTAACTAGAAGTCTTATTGAGAGGAGTACAATGGTGTAATACCCTGGCCCTATCATTCCAATTCCTCCAAATTGCCCTAAAAGCTACTTTTATTCAAATCATTTCTACTAACTGTTAGATGTTCTGAATCAGGGATTGAGTTGATCAATTTCCACATCCTCAAACCATGGTGGAACTTTCACAGTAATCATCGATGAAATTGCTTTGTGTTCATGCTTTCTCTTCACAGCTATTACCTTCTTTATGCCAAATTAGAAGAGAACTATGGTCTGTCAAGAATTTTGCTATGGCAGTGTACGACAGAGCAACAAAAGGTGTACTGCCTGAAGAGCAATACGAGGTAAGGGTCAGTGAATTAAATACGAATAGCGTACATAAAACCTGTGTTGGGGATACTGTTTGGATAAGGTATGGTAACTCTGCATTGTTTAGCAAGGAATTCCAGGGTATTTGTAGTTAGAAAAAAAACAGGGAACTAATGATAATACAGTAAGAACAAACATGAGGCAAGTAGAATGTATTGAGATCATGATGGTTCTTCTTAAATGTGAATATGTTGGGAGGTTCCATGTTGTATGATTTTTAAACAAATTAGAATTCCTTTTGGATGGAGGAGGCATTAAAAATGTCAAAATTGAGTTGAACTAATGCACTAAACTGATGACGGCACCAATTAAGCAGTTGTTGTAATTATCATATAACATTTTTTTCTCCAGACCAAATATTCCATCTCTGTGAAACCCAAAATGTAATATTTTTAAAAAGGTCATTTTGTAACATGATTGTTAAAGCAATGTGAAATAAAGTCCTTTCGGCCATATGAATTGAATTTTTTTAATGTAAAAAACAAATTCATAGTGCAAAATTTCACATATTTATGAATGATTTTTGCATTCATTATTTGTTTTAAACAGTACTTCCAACTTGAATGTATGGTACAGCAGGACTTAAACTAAAAATTTTAGCAACATGAGAATGAGTTTCAAGTTTAATTCTGTCCACATTGATTCCTCGTACACAGTGTTCAACACATTCTACATCAAGAGAGCGGGGGCAGAGGTCTATGGTGTCCGCATACACGAGCCATCTATGAGCAATCCATCGAATTACTGAACGATGAGCAATCCAGGGAGATGTGCATCCGTTTGCCGACCCTAGAGCGTTAACTTGGTGAAATCGACAGAGCTAGAGCTATATATTCCCACTGTTCACAGATGTGTGATCCTAGGGGTAGGTTGTTGGTAAATACAGGAAAAATGGAATTGATGGATTTTAGGGGGGAGGAAGAAGTATTGCATTGGTGATGTTTGATGATATACTGCAAAATTAAGGACGAAATGGTAAATTAATTGAAAACAGTTTGAAATGAAAGTGAAAAGTCTGCAAATTTGACATAGTGTTTATGTGCGGGTGTGTTTGGGGGTGTGTGGCGTGCCTGCATTGTGGTTCTAAACCTTGTCAACCTACACCACCCCACCACACCACCCACCCACACCACCACCACACCCACCCCCTCCCTCCCCCACACACCACCAGATATACTCCCACGTAACGGTGGATAATAAACCAGGATTACTCCACATGACCGTGACACAAACCATAGCATAAAGGTTGCAATTTAAAAATTACGTCTGCATTGGCAAGGTAGGGTCCCCCACATCTCTTCAGTCTGCGTAAGTGCCCAAGGAGGTCACCGTTAAGGTGATCAATTAAAGTCAGTATGTCCTTGTTTGTTTTAGATGTTATGAGCATAAGTGTGATTAGGTCCACAGTTGCGTTAGTTATAGTGTGTGAATGTTCTTTGTTCATGCACGTGCGTTGTGTCCCGTACATGCGTGAGGGATCTTTCTGTTATTTGAGGAGTATGAAAATGATCAAGTTTTACACTCTTCCCTTTTTATAGTTTTTTTCATTATTTTTCTTCTTTTACGCTGTGCCTACCATTGTAAAAGGCGTCTATAAATCTCATTGATTCAGATTATTATGATTATGAATAACACTCCCAATCTAAATGCAATATTTCCCCTCTCATCCAGGGTAACGCTTTATCAAATGTGGCAGACGTGGAAGGAATTTGAAATCCCCCAAACACGGCAATAATGAGGACACAATGAGAGAAAATGTTGAGAATGCAAAAACGCAGTTGTGAAGTGTACAGGAAACAATACAATACCCAGGTGAGTTTTGTCAACTATATTCTTTCATGTTAAGAGATATTACCCCTGGAGGATCAGTGGACTGCATGTTGGTAATTATAATCTTGGGCCAAAATTGCTGGGTATCTTGTCATTTTAATTGGCATTCCATGCACCACACACCATTTTTTTGTTAGCAGACATGTGCGTGTTTGAATGTGCTGTATGTGTTCTGGTTGGTGGAAGGGGAGGTAATTGTTGTTAGTGAAAAATGGACAAATAAGTCTGGGAGAATTTGTCACCATATTGCATGTTTGGTTTATTTACCACTGCAGGTTAACTTCATGTCTGCACAGCTGTTAGCTGCATTCAAAGCCAACCCCTCAGCAACAGGTTTAGTCTTAGTTTGATTGGGATTAAGGTTGGTTAATTAAAAACCTTGATGTTTTTTAAATCATTAGCCAAGAATTTTAATTTGTCTTTAATAAAAGTTATGAAAACTTCATTATTTTTATATTTTTTTTTTAAAGAACAATTTGGAAGTTGAAGTGCTGTTTTGGTGTGTTTGTGTTGTTGTGTAATTTAAAAATGTGAAAATTTCTGAAGAAAAAAATGGCATTTTGAAAAGGGAGGGTTGATTCTATTATATGGCTAAAAGCTTTTCCCAATATTTCAAAAAACAGGGTCAGGTGGCAGGAGGACACAAGCATACAATTTTTTTTTGGGGGGGGGGGGGGGGCTTTTAACCCCAATTATGAAATCCATAAGCTATATTGGAATAAAGTTATGGTATCACTGATTATTATTCAAATAAAGGGAAAATTGTTCTGAAAAACACAGAATAAAATGATGGGTGTGTATGGCAAATTTCAAAGTTAAAAAGAGTGTGAAAATCCTAGGATAATTTGCAACTTTACTTCAAAGCTAACTGGATATTCTCCTCAAATAATGTATCGGTACACAGACTTAATCATGTTTGTGTTTTCCTATACAATTTCTTAATTCCATTTCTAAGCCTATGACCTGGACTGGTGCTGGTTATTGGATTGAACATGAAATCTGCTACTGGAGCAAAGGGAGCCAGTGATGGCCCAGCAGAGGAAGGAGGAAAAGACAAACCCAAACTAAAAGAAGGATATCCTCTTTGTTAGGTAAGGCAACAAAAAAAAAAAGTTGGTCTCAGAGACCAAGTACTATAGCTATTTCCAAAGGTCATATTTTAGCAATTTTTTATAGATTTTTGAGGATTTTATAGTGCCCTCTATTGTTCAAATCCATAGAGGTATGTGGAAATCTAAGATCTGAAGAGGGGAAAAATGGTAGTTAGCAATGCCAATTTCATAAATTGGCACAGGATGTAGCTAGGGGAATGAACAGTAAATGATCCAAATCTGTTGTAAAAACTTTGTTGCTCTTGATAAGTTTCTTTTGATTCTGCGTTTTGTCATATTAAGTGAGAATTTCAAACAGCTGTGCTCTCTCTGTCTGTAGGACCGCTGTGGTCACAGGTTGGAACCTGTGTGCAACCTGCGATTTCATGGGTGTTTGGTTTCCAATCCCTACTGGGCCTTGGAGGTTTTTTTCTCCGGGATACTCTGGGTATTATCCTGCCAGCTTCTAAAACTGGCTTTTCTTTCCCTAACAGTATATATGTAAAGCGTATATTGATGTAATAAGAAATTGAAAAAGGTATTCATTTGTAACACTATATAACCACAAGATTGTGGGTGGTTCATTATTTAAATACTAAAACCTCCTCTTCTTTTCTGTAGGGGTAGCAAGCAACGCTGTTATGATGAGGAGATGCTGAGTCGGCGAAGGACAGCCAACCCTGAAGGAAATCAACATTGATGAAGATGACGAAGACAGTGGTGATGACGGTGGATGGCTGTAAAGACATTAATGATTACATTGTTTTCAAAATTCTTATGTAATAAACACAAAGGGGGGGGGGAAAAAAGGAAAAAGCCAACAGAAAGGGTTGGTTTTAGTGCATTGGTGGATCTTGTGGTATGACTCTTCTCAGGTTTAAAGACACTAGCCGGATTTATCAGAAAGAGTAAAGTTTTTTAAATTTGCAAGGAAGAGCTTAAAGGACGGATATAAGTCTGTGGAATTTCATAAAGTTACTTTCAAACTGACAAATTGATTAGAAAATGAAAAAAAAAAAAAGGGGCGTTCGTTTTGTTGTTCCAGATACGGTGTATACAGTAAAGGACTATAATTTCTAATTTTGTCCTTATTAGGTTGCTTTGGTCTTATCATTAGCAGGGTGTTAGGATACCTGTATTGTTACATGCCAAAATCTATTTTGATGATTTTTTCGAATTTTCTGGCTGTAGCAAATTATGAGAGTGCCTTTAATCTGTCATTTGATTTTGAATGAAATTAAATAGAGACTAAGTTTAAAGAGAACTGGTTGGGTTTTGATTTGTGTTGTGAATGGTGGTGAAAGATAAGTTGTAATTCTATGAAATTTAAAGGAAAGTTCAGCGAATGAAAGTGAGTAATAATTTTCCAGTGGGAAAATCAAACTAAGTCTGTAAAGGTCAATATGTGATGTGATCTAGCAAAATGATTCAAAAATTTAATTTTAAAAAAAAAAAAAAAAAAAAAAAAAAAAAAAAGGTCTTTTGTTTCATATTGTTTTGGCCACCCTTCAACTGATTCTATCTTTGGAAGTAATGTTAATTGGTCAATTCAATGGTGAGTTCAGCAAAATGTAGCTTTTTAAAAGATGCATACAGCTACATGAAAAAGAAAAAATTGAATCTGACCGATTTCAGACTATTTGCTTGATCGCATAACATATAAGAATTTGGAAGTAGGTAGGGAAACCAAAGTTTTAAATCCGCTTTTCCCTTGCTAATGAGGTTGCTGGATTTACCTCACTCTCACAGCAATACTGCTGGTGAGGATTTACTGAAAAAACTTTGAGAAATTCCAAAATCTTTGTCATATCAAGTATCACTAAAGTATAGGGTTGTAGTTGAGACCAACACAAGTTGGGAATGCACCGTCTGGGGCAACAACCATATTTAAATTGTGAGAAAGAAATAGACATTATGGGTGGCTGTAAAAGACAGGGGTTGTGATGAATAAACAACGCAGAACAAAAAAAAACATTGCTTAAAACCGAAATCAATAGTTTCTGTAAAATTGTGCCCTCCTTCCACCTTGACCGCCCTTACAAACAACCACACTGCCAATCCTCGCTGAAAATCAATGCGTGCGCGACCAACACAAACCATGCCACCTATACATATCTCATCTGCACCACCCAACATTCTGCCATCTGTGTTAGTCTCTGAAAAGGTCTCGACTAAAACCCTTCTTCTGAGTTAGGGAAGTATGCGTATGAATGAAAAAGCTTTTGTAATTTGTCTGGATATGAACACTCATTCAAACAAATCATTTACATTTAATTAAATTATTAACAAAATTTTTTGTTAGCGGGTTGTGGGTTTTATTACAGAGGTCCAATTAGAACAAAAGACAGTTCCAGATGATGTGTTTGGCCAGCCATCAAAGACAGAATGAGAACTTTATGAGGCAGTGCAGATTGACTGTCATTAAAATTTAATGGCAGCCGCAAAGATGACAATCATTATTTTTTTATGAAAGATTACATAATAAAACAAAGACAACATCTTGCTCAGTCCACAAGTTCAAGAATATAGGTACAAAGGTCATCTGGCTTGTAATTTGAGGTCATGTTGAAAAATGCAAAATAAAATCTGCCTCAGCAAGAGCCGTTCATGGGTTCACCAGCATTGTTCTAAATGACCTTGAGTAGGAAGAGGGTCACTTAGGGTGTTTGTACACAGAATTTTAGGTTTAGGTACTTTAGAGTGCACATGTGTGGGTTATCTTCCTGGGGAAAGATAGAATGCTTGCACACACCAATGCTAATTAAAATACCCATGCTTAACGGGACATAATGGCATGGAACAAAAAATTGACATAATGAAGGACCCTTACTGAAATCATTCCACGAGTTTGAAAACAATTTGGATGTTACATTCTGTAAAAAAACAGGAAGAGTCCAGGGGGGAGGGGTACCTCACCTGCTAATTTCTGGAACAGAAAAGGCAAGTTGGTTACAACATTACAGAATTTATTACAGGTATCTAGCATGTTTTGCGACACAAATTCAAAAGCATTCAGAAACGGGGATTCAGGCACTGTACTTTAGGCTTGTAGTAGATATTGATCTGGCAAGTTGAAGATGGATTAGCCGGGGAGGGATTAGCACTTATTACAAAGCATGGTAGTGAGCTGATGACAACTAGGCTTTTCAAGTTTGGTAAATGCATTTTTTTTATTTTTTTTAAAAAGGAAATTATCACAAACTGCCACCTCCCCTGGACTCTTCCTGTGTTTACAGAATGTAAAATCCAAATTGTTTTCAAACTGTGGAAGTGAATTCAGTCAATTTTTCATACCATTATGTACCTTTAAACTCAGAGGGTGTTTGAAACCAATCCTGAATGATGTAATGTGCCTATACTGACTGTTACTAAACATGTGCGAGTACTAGGGATAAAAATAAAAACAGAAGTTTAAGGGACCACAACCACATTACATGGATATGATAAAAAAAAAATCCGTAAGTGCTAGCACGTTGTTGGTAGGCTAAAATGAGTGTAAAAGTCAGGGTTTGTTTATGTTAAGAAATGCTTGTGTAGGATCATATGACCTTATAGAGGTGAATTTTCCCAAAACTAAAAAAACTCTTGCCAGAATTGTTCAGAGTTATTTACCGTGCGCAAAGATGGCTGTGCATCAACCGAAAAGGGAATGCCAATTGGCTTGCTGAGTAGGGCGGCCTCCCCATTGGTTTGTTAAATCGCGCATGAGGCTACCGTTAGTAGACTCCACCCCTATTATGCAGATTTAGTACATTGTTGGATGGACTCAATAACTCTGGCTTTAACCATGCGCAGTTGGGGGGGGGGGAATTTTTTTTCTTTAAAATAAGCTATAGGAACCTTACACAAGTGATTAGCTGTATGTATGCTATGTGAGCCACTGTACCTTGCATGCTATAATTTCAGAAAGCTGCCAGTTTTTGAGACCAATTTGCCCAAAACTACAGCAACATGCTGAAATATCATGAACTTCTTCAGGAAGAAGGAGGAATTGACTGAATGATTTAATCCAACCTGAAAATGAAGTAAAGTTAATGTGTGTGTAGTATGAGAAACTGTGTAAAAGTGAGTCATCACAAGCAAGTCACAAGGGTAATTAGACAAATCGAGTTTGAAAAAGCTGCCAGGATAAGAGTCTGGAATTCCCATTCACCAGAAGAGACTTGTTTAGATATATTTTAAAATAACAAATACATTTTTGCCTGGAATTTCAAGGTAATTCTTTGTTGCCTTAATAGCCCTTTGGGCTAAAGCAATATTTACTAAACCATGAATATAATAATAGTAATACTGAAATTTTGCTTTGATTTAAAACTTGTGCAGAGGATGCCAGAGAATTTTCAAGTGAAATACCTTTTTTGTGCAACAAAACAGTATGTGAAAGCCGCAGCTTTGCCTTTTATACTTCAGATGGACAAATTAATAAGTTTGATTTTAGTACCTGAAAATATATGGACAAGTGCAAAGCTCCATGACTTTTGTATAAATGATAAATAAAATGAAAATCCATTTTGTTTGAATGAGTTTTTTGTTTGTTGTCGATCCATATTTTTGAGAATTCGTGTTTCAAAAATCAAAGGTTTAGCTCACCTTTGGTATTTTCAGACTCGGCCAAAGGGTTTCCTTTCTCATCCCATTGATATGGGAATACAATATTGCTGGCTCGCTTTGTATTTCATTGGTATAGTCAGACAGGGCCAGATATGATAAGCTTTTCACTTTCGTTCCACCTTAGTTTTACATGATGGGTTTTCAAGCGGTACCCAGGGGGGGGGGGGGGTGCGTGGGGGCGGGCGCCCTCGGGGGGAAGGGGGGGGGGGGGGGGGGGGGGGGGGGGAGTGGAAGGAAGAACTGGATGGTAAAAGTAGAAAAAAAAAATCAGCACCCGGAAAAATAAAGAAAGGAAAAAGGGGAAAAGAGTTTCATAAGGTAATACACTTTAAATGAACCTTTTTCCTTCTGAAATAAAGGTGTGTAAATGTCTAAACCTCAGGATTTGAAACATTTGACCATCTCTTTCACATATACGTTTAGTTTAATAAGTGTTTGTGTTTCACCCCATAATGGTGGATCAAGGGACAGCAGACCCTGGCCCCTTGTTGAAACGAAAAAAATATGAGACTGTCCCAGTGGAAACTTGGTAAAATTGGTCCGCGCGTACGCGCAGCAAGTGTTTCTTAACCTTATCTTACCGAATCTCCTTTTAGAATTTACAATATTATTAAAAAAAATAAAAAAAATAAAAAATTAATTTTAATTTTTCTCATTCACTATGAATTTGGATTGGGTTGGGCGTGGCCGCACCCGTAAATTCAGGCATGGCCAGGTGTTCAGGCATAATAATTTTTTTTCAAAAAATTGAAGTCAGAAGCCACCTTCCAGTTCTCATCAACATTTCAATGCATGCATACTTGGTAACGTTTTTATTTCAGAAACGCGTCTACTAGGCACTGATGAGAACACACAATCATTGAACCTTTGTTTCTTCTGCGGGCCGTAGCCCGGGGGGTTCTCTGATTTGAACATTTTTTTGTTGTCTTGCGGGCCGGGTGATTCCTATTCTACTTTTTTGAGCAGGTGAATATCCCATGTAATTCAGCCTCTAATATGTAAAATTTACGTTTTCCTTGGGTTATTAAAAAACGTAATTTCCGCGCACAATATTATACGAGTTTGAATTGCGTTGGGTTATTTTGACCTGCAATCAATTTTCAACAACACCCATTCAGGCCATATGTACTAATTGACTCGAGAGCATTAGACTATAACTATGACCTCCAACACTTCAGAAAATTTTTCATTAGCCATAAATGCCATCCACACTTCAGGAATTTCGCCACTGTTGTCCTGGTGTAGACTTTTAATTTTGCTTATTTAACCTATTACCAAATGCGACCACTCGTACTTACCTACTCACTTTGGTTCTGCAACATCTTTTATGTTTCAAACATTTATTAAAAGTACTGAATTGGTTCAAAATGCTTTTGCACAATTTGCTATAAACGGACAAACCAAATATACGCATCTTTGGATACTCACATTTTAAATTGTGGGGTTGGCAGACCCACTTTGTTACGTGTTTTACGGAAATGGCGAGTCAGTATTGCTGTCCATCCATACTCTGTGCATTATTATTATGATGAACCTAATTAGAATATAAAATCGTTTCTATCAACTTGTGTGAGAAAATGTGTTTAAACTAGAATATTGCAGGAGTTCCACCTTCGACGGGAGGGTTGCCTTCCCCCACCCACCCCACACCATTATATAACATACAAAAAGAAATTCTGCGCTCATGATCTCGTCTTTTTTAATATTTTTATTTTTTATTTAAACTTTCTTTAGGCAGGGTGTAGCCCCCTTCAGTTAACAAGAGCACTGATTTTCCAAGGAGGCCTGCATATATACACATGTTTGGTACAGAATGAACTTATACGACATTAACATAAGATTAAAAAAAAAATACTAACCCACGAACAAATCAAATTCAGCATGAGTATAATAAAATATAGACATCTACAGTATACAAAATATGCTTAATGTGGGATGTACAAATTAGATGCCGTTAAGTAAGCTGAGATAGACTCATTGTATATAGTTTTACAGCGGATATCAGAAGGAAGACTGTTTCCATATTTGGTTGGCTCTCATATGGACGTACGTTTCCCTGCATTTAGGTTCCAAGGTGGTTCATACAAAAGTTGGTGGTTTGACTTCTGGTACCCTTAACATGAACTGAGGTGCATAAAGTGAACAACAACTGAGAGGAAGGTAACCTGGGGCAAACCTTTGAATGCATTTAAAAATAGAGATTAGCATATGGTTAACACCCGATCATTAATTAAGTTTGTTCCACTGACGTGTAAACACATCAAGTCCTTTAACAGAGTTCTAATGTCAGCTGATAAATTAATGCGACTAATCTATTTTGAAGAACTTGAAGGTGTTCATAAGATCGTTATACAGTTTAGACCAGACAGGGCTGCAATATTCAAAATGTTGCATGACATGAATTTGCAAGCATATAAGAGTATCTTTTGGATATATATTTAAGTCTTCTTATAACACCAAACGGTTTAGAAGTACATGCAGACATTTGAATTGATATGATCACCCAGACATCAGAGGATCAAATTACACCAGATATTAAACTGGTCAACCCTTTCATAGATCAATACAGTGCAGCGAACATTTTTAAAATTATTGAGAACATGACATGTACCAAATAACAAAACTTGGTTTTCTTGGCATTCAAAGTGAGTTTGTTTACATCAAACCATTTAGGAAAGTTTGTTGAATTTTGATTGAAGTCAAATTCAAGAGTGTGTGAGTTGTCTGAAGTACAAAGAAGTGTTGTAATCATCACATAACTAGTAATTGACAGTTAACACTATTTGAAAGATTATTGACAAAATGATAAAAAAGAGGGCCAAGTATAGAGCCTTGAGGGATTCCAATGTTGATATTGTTTGAAGTCAGAAGAGTAGAATTAATGTTGCTGCCTGAGTTTCTGTCACTGAGTAGGATCAACCATGTAAGTGCAGGACGTAATACCATTTTTGTGAAAGTTTATCAATGAGAAGAGAATGTTTAATGCAGTCAAAAGCCTTTCTGAGGCTCAAGAAAAATTGCACCTGTTGCCGACCCTCATCCATATTTTCAAAATAAAATCCTGACATCAAGCAAAGGGTAGCTGTTGGAATGATTAGCACGAAAACCTGATTGGTTATCATAGAGAAGGCCATTGTCACAGGTAAAAAAACAATTGATTGTGACAGCTCTTTCCATGATTTTAGAAATAAGTGGGAGAACGGAAATAGGTCGATAGTTCCCCACATCTGACTTTGTCCACCAGTTTTAAATATATGGGTAACTTTGGGCTTTTTTCCATTCTGCCGGAAAAATACCGATGTAGTAAGGGAAAGGGTTGCAAATAAAAGCAAGAGAATTGCTTATAAGGAGCAGCCAGCTTTAGAAGTTTTACACTGAAAGCATCAAATCCTGGCGACTTATTATTAGACATATCACTATTGCTTATAAACAAACCTTTGGAGAAACATTACAGAAAACTGAAAATAATCACAATAGATTCAATTAGTGTAGGTATGTGCTGTCTGCCTTATGAGCATCATCAAACTTATCGGCAAGAGAAGAACCACTAGAAGTTAAATAGTTATTAAAAAAAGCCCCATTTATCAGTACTTTAAGCTGAAGATTGCCCCATCATAGTCTTAAAACAGAATTCGGAAAGTAGATGATGCTTTGTTTGGTAACGTCTGTTTGAGAGTAGACCATAATTTTTTTTGATTTTTAACATTTTCAGCAATAGAAGCAGATAGAAACTCTTTTTAAGAAAGTGCGCTATTGTTGGCGTTATTGGCGATACAGTTGGTCTGCCATATGTCCATCATGGGATCACGTAGATTTTTGAGTGCTCTAGCGAAAAAATATCCAACGGTCTTTGCACACAGTCAGAAAGTCACTATTGATCCCTTCTGGTTGGAGAGCCTTTAACACGTTTTTCTTTGATTGGCGCATGAGCATCACAGGCTTTAACAAAATAATTCTTTCCAAATATTCCAAGCAATAGCAACATCATTACAAGTATGAACTTGATCCCAGTTAATATTTTTTTATTTATTTTGTTTTTTTATTTATTATATTTTTTTTCTAATATAATTAACAAAGTCCTCTCATTAAAATTTTTATATGATCTTGCCTTAGTAATTTTAGGAGATGGCTTAATCTGCGTATGTATTTCCGAACAACATAAATAAGAGAATGAATCACAACCCAGACTGTTACACCAGAGGTTAGAAATTGTTTCTGTCGAGACACACAAAAGCACGATCCATAATTGTCTTACTTAACTCTTTTCCGTATGCGTGTATAGTTCCTTAATCAGTTAGTGAGCTGTGAATGGTTGAATATTATATCAACCTTTTAGCTGGAGACGATTTACAAATATCAAAGATTAAGTCACCTACAATAATACTATCATCATAATAGAAAGCACAATTTTGAAACATATAATCAAATTTTGTCAACATAGTCAGCTGTAGCATCAGAACACAATAGACAGTGCCTAGAATAATGAGTTTGTTGTGGCAATTGATTTCAATCCACAAAGCCTCACTCATTACTGAGAATATCACTGATTTCTTTGTAAATATAATACACTCCTTAATATAACGGCAATACCACCATGATTTTGGTATTTTCTATCAATGCTAACAAAAATATTAATCATCAATTTTAAGTTCCACTGTCCTCAATTCACTGGAAAGCCAAGTTTCAGTTAACAGAGAACAGCAATATCTTGCTGTGAAGAAATATATTTAAGTAATCAACTTTGTTCTAAGCTACAATATGAGGTGTGGATCTTTAATTCCCTTGCCAAGTGAACATTTAAGATCAATAATGGTTCATCACAGAAAGGAATCACTTGAGGCATGCCCTATAGAAACAGGAATTACACCAGTTTTGTTAGCATTATTCAATAGTTACACAATTTAACATGAAAGGATAAAAGCACTGAATGCATGATACTACATGCCTGTGTTTGGCTTAATTTTACAAGAACAAAATATCCACATACATGTATATCAGGAAAAGTGTATGGACATGATATTGAACAAGTTTAAAGCATTACGTTTTGTGAATCATGCATATGATTGAAACTATCTTTGTAAGATATGTACCTGAAGGCTATTAATCATGCCCCCTAAGTTTTTTGTTTGACCATATGAGAATTTTAACATACATCTTATGAGTTACAGAATTTTCTTGCTTTGGGTATTTGTTAAGTAGGTGTACATTTAACATCAACATAATTAATGCAACATTTAAGGTCTTTTTTCAAGTTCAAGTGTTCATGATCGATGGTCAGTAGATACCTTAAAAAGAAATGTAGTTCATTGCAAGTTGTTTTATTCGCACTTCTGTTGAGGTGCAGTCCATCGCGTGCAAGATGTTCAAGTTCAATTGTTACTTTTATCTATATAGGTCCACTGGAAATATTGACATTTATCAAAACGTCCTGGCAGTGTTCTTTCAAGCAGGCCATGCTGATTTTCTGCATGACCTGAATAGTTTAGCGATGAGATTCCTACAATGATTGTTTGGTTGATGTGGGTGATCATTTGCGCAAGTTCAACAAGGTCGAGCCAACTCGTTGGGGACAATTTTCAGTTGTTGGTGCCACAGTGTATATTACTGATGAGGGATTGTGCTCTCAATAGGACAGGTTCCAATTTTATCCAGAGTTCTAAGTTGCTGCCAAAGGGATGCCCAATTAGGACTTTCACGCGACGTGACATCGTCTCCCGCCAAGGGTGCTGGGATTGAGTCACCCCAAGATTGAAAACAGTCCGGCTTGGCTTTCCTGAGTATTATGTGTAGTAGTCAGAGGTGTAGTTTCGTGACAGATTCTGGGGACAGTTGGTTCAGGTGATGTTTTTGGAATCGTGGTGTTGGCTTTGGTGTTGGCTTTAAAATCGTCGGTTTGGGGAGGGGACGGGTCTGTACCTCCTGGCTCTGGTTGCTCAACTTGCAAAACACTATACGGTTGCTTGTTGGTATTGTTTGTGTCAACATAAGGTCATCTGATTCAAGAGGAAACTGAAACTGTATGATCCAGGGTTGGAGAGTGTCCTCGAGTTTGAATGGACACTAGTGAATATTGCTTATACCTCTAAGCATTATTCCACCGGCGTTTCAAAATTGTTTTCCCACGTTGCAGGAGAAATGTGTCTTGGAATCGAATACTGGGTTAAGCTTTATCATGCTGATATATGAACACACATGCTAATTCCTTCAAACAAACTAATTACCCATGATTAGGATTTTTGGCTGTTGCTCATACCTGGACACAATTATTTTAACAAACCATTACGGTTCATTATCCCATCAGCCTGGTGCTGAGTAAATATGTATCCGAAAACAAATATCGCAAGCTTTCGAGCTCGAGAGGCCCTTCCCGCACCCACCCCTCCCAATTAACACTTCCATATATTTCATTAAAAAAAACACAGGGCCTCAAGAATATTGGTCCGGGGGCCCAGGATAAATGAAAATTCAGGGCCCTTGTTTCAGAAGAATACCCTCAGAATGCGGGCGAAACGACGAGAAAAAATGTCTTGAAACCCAAATAAGATTAGCCTCTAAAAGTCCATTTGGATAAAATTACTCCCCTTTATCCTAGTTTTAAGAACGTTGCCCATACCTATAAGATTTATGTTGTGAACCACTTCCAAATCAACTTTGCTAACAAAAAAAATCTTGGAAAAGGAATAATACAGATCGCACACTCTTCGTACGCATAGCACGTGGGTCCAGTGGGAAAACGCAGGAACTCATGATCCATAGGTTGTGAGTTCGAGCCCCGCCGTGGCCAAGGTTTTGTGTCCCTGGGCAGCCGCTTTATCTCGCTTGCCTCACTTACCCAGGTGTAAATGTGGAGCTGTAGGGGTCATCATACTGTGCGCCGTGTAAGTGTCTGCCGAATTTTCAGTATGTTAAAAATTAAGATAATCTTAGTGACGCTGATAAAGTAAGCGCTTGCTACTTAATTGTATAAAGCGCTAATATAAAGCTTTGCATTTTTTTTTTTTGTTTTATCTTTACGTTTAAACGGATATTGGTCCGGGGTTCCGCCATTTTATCCAAGTAGGGTGTCATGATAAGGGTACTTTTGCATCAGGGCAACTGTCCTTGGCAAAATTAATCTTATTTTTTTTTACAAATACAATTTGTCGAAACAAATAGGTAACTTTATGTATTAGGAAAATAATGCACATGTTTGCTTTAAAACTCTAGACATAAGCCCGAACGAGCCCCTGGATTCTCAAGAGCGCCTGCTGCGACACCACCCCCCCCCCCCCCCCGATCTTTACCAATTTTTTTTGAGGGGGGGGTCCTCCTAAAATCATTATGGCGCCCCCGGTGAAAAAACCGTTACGCCCCTGGGTTTGGAAAAATGTTCACAAAGAAAGGCATTAGGCCCTTGAAAGACTTGATTTCCGTTTTAGCGGCCACCCGCCCGCTTTTATGGATATTTTTTTTCCGCCGCATTTGGTGGTCAGAATCCTGAAAAAATTCATTTATAATTATTTAACTTGATCATTTCCCTTTCCTGGTCGTTTTTTTTTATGATTTAAGTTAGGCTTTTAAAAGTCTAAATCGGGTGAAATACGGACATCTCAGGTTGGTAATCCCAACATATTTCTGTACAGCGTTCGAAATAGCGGTATCCGGTTTCGTCCAGAGATATTTTCAACACCTAGCACTGGATACCCGTTTTAACCTCTGGTAACAGTGTGCCAAACCCGCCCGCCGATTGGCGGGCGCCTTTCGCTCCTCGACCCCGACACGCAAAGGCCCACCGCGAATTCGCGACTTTTGGGGCTGCGTTTCACTTTTCTGTCCGCGAATCTCTTATCTCTCTACGACTTTGTAAGAATGTAGCACGAAATGAGATAATTGGTGGTTTGGCTTAGAGTTACATACATAACACATAAAAACAAACGACTCGTACGGAGGTACGAACTTTGGTCTTCTCTTAGGTGTCACTGTCATTAGTAATGGCTTGTGGTGGTGTCGGGATTTATCCAACTGAGCAAGCCAATCCGGGGCCGCGTGTAGCCACGATAACGTACGCTCCTAACATGGCCACTTTTTTTAGAACCTTGGGCATTTGGGAACAGTTGAGGGGGTTTACCCTACTCTTATTCGGCCCTGACTGCGATGTACATGTACAGTTGTGACTCTCCTGTACACGGGGACCGACGGCTTACGTCTCTCCGAAGGCGGGAATGCTTTCACATGATTCATTTGCCCCAATTCCAAGTGAACCATGGAGGAGATGGTATTCTGATTATAATCAATAGCTCGTATACAATGTTAAAATCCAAATTGAGCACCCGACAAAATCCCATCAAGGATTTTTTGGTAGTGGACGAACCAATTGGTAGGGACGAACCAATTAACACCTAATTATCTTTGAACGACAAAGGTCCGCAAGGCCTCAACTCGATGACGTAGTCATCATTTCCTTGAAAGGGAATTACAAGTCGCTTTCAATAGCGGGAACCCAAAGACACTGCTAATGTTTACTTTGGCAGTGGTTAAATAAGCCACTTGATTTGTGGGATTGGCATGGCTTAGATAACCGCACGAACAACCATGTTGAGAATTGGCATGCTAGGTATCGCAAGACTCGGGGAGAACCCGCATATTGGTACACCACTGTTCCAAAAATACATGCAAAAAAAAAAAACTCCCTACATTTAGCCATAATACAAACAACACTCGCTTCCCATACGTGTTTGTTCAATATTCCGCAAATCTTATCATTTTATATCGTACCGGTAAGCAAATTTTTAAACTTAATTTTTGAAGTAATTCTTTTCAAAACATTTGAAAACAGGCCCCATTTTTTGGAAACTTTGAAACTACCCACTTTTTCTCTCTTATTGAATGAAAGTGCAGTTGCGAGGGGCGATCTCGGACCCGCTAGATAAATTGTTGAGTGACCAGCTACACAATAGTCTCCCCTTAAACACTCACTGATTGACATACATATCGACCCTTGCAGTCCAGCATTCTTAATATTGGTCCAATTAAGGGATAATCTGTTTGTCCCAACCAAAGAGGTTCTATATAGATAGAGAGGCAAAACCTTACGTTATCTTTAGAAATTCCACCCGTCTCTCGCGCGCATGTTTTGCCGACCACAATAGCAAACATAGATTACCAACAATAGAAAGCAATGGCTGCCTCCGCTTCTTCCAGATACTGTGGGTGCCGCTTGCATATCCACTAATCGTAGTGATCCAAATTAATGTAATGTGTTTTTTAGCAGGTGGCCATGTGTAATAATAGTGTACCTGGATCTTGTGCTCAGATCTCTTTTTCTCATAATGCAATGCCTGCTTATTGAAAGATTTATTCTTGAGGCGGTTTATTTAAATCAAGACGACTGATGTGTCATTCATTCGTTGTGGGTGGCCATGGGTACAACCATATTTACCACCCAATAGCACCCACATCCAACAACTGATATTTTTGGCGATTGTTTGTATCGAATTGACATTATGGTGTGTATACAAGCACCCAACTGATAATTATTCCGTGCAATATTCAAAATGTCAGCGCCCAGCACGGACGAACTGGTTTTTGGAATGCTTTACCCCCTTGGTCCCAACCAAATTCGTCCCTACTTAGTAATGCGAACAACCTGAATCATTAACGACGCTCGCGTGGATACCCGACCAAACCGCCCGTTGGGTAAGTGGGAGCC
This sequence comes from Ophioderma brevispina, assembly GCA_023653785.1. NCBI lineage: Eukaryota > Metazoa > Echinodermata > Ophiuroidea > Amphilepidida > Ophiodermatidae > Ophioderma > Ophioderma brevispina. The sequence continues at coordinate 36,619 of JAMKCH010000391.1, forward strand.
GGTATGAACGGATGACAAAATCCTCCTGTTCAGTCAATACAAAGAAAATTTTTGGAGTGAACAACTCTGTAAGACATCAGTAAAACGATTAGCCTAATATTAACTTGCACAGCAGGTAATTACAGCGTAATAGAAACGAAATGTCCTAATAGGGCTTAAGCTGGTGAAGTGGTGAAGCCTCTTCTGAAAAGGCAGTTTTATCAATCTTCACATCCGTCGAGGTAAATTTCTCCCGCCAACATCACAGAGTGGATCACTCAAGCGGTGCGTGTATTTTCGCAAGTGAACTTGATCAAGACGGACCTCCGCAACCGGATTGAGGCCGGATCTGCTGTCTGCAATCCTCTTAGTGAGATCATCGCTTCGGAGCTGTGACACCAGGCTGTGTGACACTGCATGAACACGACGGACAAAGGAGATGCAGGTGTGTGGAATTCAACCAAGCCATAATGTTTGGAGGCGATGAACGGATTCTACTTTCCTAACCTGATGTTATACACATGAGAAAATCACTTTCTGTAACCCCCACCCCTGTCCTGTCCTGTTTGTTTTGTTCCCCTGTTGTCCTTGTTTTGTTTTTGTTCCCGCCTTTGATGGCCCACAATGATCCCTTTTTCTACTGGTGGGGTCAATCTTAAAGTTCAATTTTGATCTTAACAGAAATATTCAAGATTTTTGTCAAGGGCATTTTACTTGACATTCATAACATATATTACATACATCAGAATTCCCAAAAAAATATACAATTGTTGAGTAAATTAACAATATAGAGACATTTTAATTTTTGGCTTTTTGACATACGAAAAAACGGCGGATTTTTTTTCACCGCCACGGCTTCATTGGTCAAAAGCGCCCAATTTTGCTCTCTCCTCGTGACGTCGAAGTGATGACCAAAACACCGTTTGACTCCGAATTGTTTATTGTGCTGACACTGTAATATTGATGGATGTAAGAGAAAAGTAAATTATCAAATTTGAAATAAGTTACAGATTGAACGATTTTTTTCATTTCGTTGTGTTAATTATTATTGATATAAAAACACATCGATCGCAGTTATAGGAAAGTTGCAACACTGCGATATGACAGTGGCGTAGCCAGCTTTTTTTTCAGGGGGGCAAAGAAGGGTGGCACATACCTTTTCAGGGGGGCAAGCATATATTAAAATTTTTTAGGATAGTACATGGCCTAATGTAAAATCACTAATTTTTCAGGGGGGCAAGAGGGGGGGGCAAGATTCCTTCGGTGGGGGGGGGCGGGCTGCCCCCCTCCAAAAAACCCCCACCCCACCATGCCCCCCCTTCTGCTACTCCACTGATATGATGGTCCCCACGACGTAAATTATGAATGGTCATCACTTTGACGTCAGCCATTTGCCTGGCTGTGGATTTGTCGGAATCGTTTTCGAGTAAGCTATTGGCGAAAATTAAAAAGGTCAAATACTCAACAAATGTGGACAATTTCACTTTATTTTGATTTATATGTAATCTCCTTACTTAAGCTTCCATCCATACCAATTTTCCACAAATTCAGAATCATGACATATTTCCTTTAATGGCCTCTCCCACACCATCTTCCCCATACGCTATTAGTATTTCAACAAGTTTATTATGTCTTTCTATACATCGGGTGTGTTTAAAATGACCAAATCTTAACTGTATTACAACTCACGTAATAATTTATATATATAATTATTATAGGCTTTTAATTTTGGATGCTTATTGTATTATTAATTGTATACTGCTATAGGCCTACACTGTATATATTCTTCCATTGTTTAAACACTATAAATTCGATAATGTTATTGTATTGTCAATTAATGTATAATCATGGGAGATGAGGTGTGAATAAATAATCATCAATGGTTTGTTGACCATTGCTGTAACCCAAATAGGCTGATTTGGTTTAAAATGATCAAAATAATAATTTTTTTAAAGACAAGTGGACACTTTGGATGATTCCCCGATGGTTTCTTGCAAGTTCCAGGGTGTCGGTCCTTTTTATTTCAATGGCTATTTAGCATTGTCCGAACCCCAATTGGTCAATGTTGATCCAAAATGGATCAAAATAATTATTTTGAAATAAAAGTGGACACTTTGATTGGTTCCCAGATTGTGTTCTGAGTGGTTTCCTGGTGTTTTTTCGTCTCCTTTTGTGTATCAATGGTTGTTGAAGCAATTGTGGAGGAATACAATTATCATTTTGGTTCAAGAGGTCAAATATGATTTTTAAAGAAAATGGACACTTTGGATTGTCTCTGATTGGGTACTGAGTGGTTTCCTGGTGTTTTTGGCTCCTTAGTGTATCAATGTTGATGACAAATTGTTGTGGAATACAAATTTGGCTATTTTGGTTCAGATTAATGAATTTAACAAAGTGGATACTTGGATGGTTCCTGGAATGTTTCTGTATGGTTCCCAGTTGGTTTTCGGTTCTTTGTGTTTCAATATGGATGATTAGAATCCTGGTAACCAATTCAGTTGTTTTTTTTTAATGTTTTTATTATTTTGAAGATTTTTTCCCTTAAGAAGTGGACACTTTGGATGTCCTCAAATGGTTTACGGATGGTTTCCTGTGTTTTTTTTTTTTTTTTTGCTCTATTGTGTGTCAATGGTTGTAGAGCCAATTGTGTGGAATACAAACTGGCTATTTTGGTTCAAGATGGTCAAAATAATGATTTTAAAACAAAAGTGATACTTAAGATGGTTCCTGGATGTTTGATGGTTTTCCCTGACCCTGTTGTGTTTGGCTCCTTTGAGTTTCAATGGTTGGTAAGAATGCCTGGATACCAATTCAGTTTTTTTTTCAAAAATCAATTAATGATTTAAGAAGGTGGACACTAGATGGTCTCAGATTGTTCCTGGATTGGTTTCCCCTGGTGGTTTTGGCTCCTTTGTGTACCAGCAACAAAAACAAAATAGCAAAACAAATTGGCCATTCCCATCCAAAATCGGCAAAATAATGATGTTCAAAGGTGTACACTTGTGGATGGTTCCTGGATGGTTTTTTGGATGGTTTCCAGTGTTTTTGGGCTCTTTTTTTGTGTTTCAATGGGTATAGCACTGTCAGTAGGAGTGGACATTCGCGCTACACATGATGGGTGCTTTAGGGTTGTCAGAAGGATTTTAATTCTCTCTGGCCTGTATGGTAAGTTTGGTTTCTTGTAATTCGTTAACGGAAACATCTAAAATGTACCGGTCGAACTGAAACAAAATTACAGATTACTAAAATTTGTGGCAGATTACCAAAATGTCTAATTTGGAAACTTTAACGGTAGGCCTTATGCATGTGTCAAAAGTGATATGTAAACAGGCATTAAATAACAATGTGGGTTTGGGTCTTTAGTATCTGCAGAAGGTGTTGATTTTGGCGTGAAATGAAAAATGTCAAAATAATGCAATAGTTTTTTTAATACCAATATTTATTAAAAAACAAATGTTTGCTAACCGGAAACAAGTTTCACAAGGGGCCTTATGATTGTCTCACCAGTTTTCTTTTTTCTTCCTTGGAGTGCTTTGAGTTAAATGTGCCCTTGATACTGCTATAATCCACCATCGTCCCTTGGCTATTTATGAACGGGATATTGATGAATTCCAGCATCAACAGAATTTCACCCATTATCAACGGTACTTAGACACTTCATCCAGGACGAAAGTTAACATGAATTTGAGATTTTTTAAACTGTTCCTCCCATGCAATTAGGAAAATAACACTCACACCTCATCCAAGGATCCCTTCATCAGCACTGATGAACTGGTTCTTGGCGTTTTTTCTGTGAATTGAGTTAAACATACCAAGAGACCGGAGGGCCAACCTAAGGTCACGTAGTCTTAGACTAACATTCTTGTAAACCACAGAAAACATACGCTATCTGACATGATGCCATCGATTTTCACCACAAGCTGTAGTCCAAAGCAAACAATCTTTTTCACACTGAAGAGGAGAAAAGAGTGAACTGGAGCATGTACTAAAAGTGCTCTGTGACTTAAATTTATAATCAGAGCCTCGAACACAAATAGAGCTTTCCCCTGGTTAAATTTGCCATCATTACTAGACATTCCATTCCTCTAGCAAAATTTTTGTATCACTGCACCATTCCTGCCGAGGTTAAGGAGTCGTGAGGTGGCATATATATATCAGATCAACCGAAGCACTCTCAACAAGGATGAAGTGAGGGTACAGCATATTGCAGTCAATATATTTTTTTTCAGGCACCTGGCACTGTCTTACAGTTTGGCTACCGTTAAAGTGACATGAGAGATTTTTTCTAAGGATACAGATTTCTCTCATGTATCGGTTGTAGACCACCTACATGTCCCAAGAATGTTCAAAGTCTATGGAACCTCAAGTACACAAGAACACTGCAAACCTTGTTTGACTTGCCTACTATCGCAGTCGTCCCTGTAGAAAACCTTCATTTGATTTCCGTGGCATGACAGACAACACTAAACCTCTTATTACAAAAGACGGTGTCAGTCGGCTTTATTCCTTCAGTGTGATACAAGACATACCACTTGGGTTAACACACCAATGTGAACTCGCACACGGGCTTGATGTACAAGCAACCCGAAGGGAACTGTCTACCTGAAACCCTCGTCAATCTCACTACAACTGAAGCATTTAAAGAAGAAACAACCAAGTATCTAAGAAACCACCAAGTATCTAAGAAACCAACCCTCCATCATATAACTAAAGTTCTAGAGCAATCCACTAACCTCTGATGCGTTTGACCTCTCTGCGCGGAGCTTGCAGAGGTACATCTGTCAAAGTCAAGTGATGTTTGGTTCGTTTTGATGAATTGCTATATTGAAAGAGTCTTGGCCGCCATCGTCTGAGCCCATAGACAATGTTGAGGTATAGCGCCACCAGCCTGGCCACCAAGCCTTGTTCAAATCAACATGTATTAAGTCAATAATATGTTATCATTATCAAAAAAGGAGTAACATTGAAATCCTATTCATAATTATTGGTCACTCAGCGATTGTTATTGTTTATATCTCGAGCAGTATGCCACAAATGTATGTATCTGAAAACATCTCAAATTTTTATGTTTTTATCTCGGCCTCGTTCGCAACATTGGAAAATCATAGGTGTCTCTCTGGAAGTAATCTCTTATAGCTTGCGCCCGTAATACATTGGTAAGCATTCCATATGCAAAAAACAGAGTTAAAAAAATCGGGGTGCTTCTTTCTGGAAATGTCCTATGTCTCTTTAGAGCCCTACTCAGCAATAGTGCCCCCACATTAGCAATGAAAGCCAGCACTTGCTCTCTAAAATATAATTATGCAAGATAAAAAACCTTTGCTGTTTGAACACGAATTGAAAAAAAACAAACTCATTAAAGGGGCGATGATATTGTGATCCCCAACCTCATCCTGACTTAGCAAAAAAAATTGAGATGTTATATCATCTGAACCGTTGCCCTCTAGTAATCCTGGCACTAATTTTGCATGCAAATTTGGTGGTAAGAAAGTTCGCAGTTTTGTATTTTCTTCAGTAAAACGTACAGAATTACAGCAAGGGCACTGAGATGGGGGAAACAACAATGCTCATGACACAATCTTCCAAGACTGGAATCACTCAAATTTTGTGAATAAGCTTTTCTCAAATCAAGGATATCTAGTGAACAAACATAACAAACGAAAAGGCGCCGAATCACACAAAAATGCACTTAAATGTTTCATATATGAGAATAGCATAGGAATATTCCCAGGAAATGTCTGTCTTGAGGCAGTCTGTTAAGCCACTATGGCTAATATGTTGGTGTCGTCCTAAAGGTTAAATATGAAAGTCAAGTCTTTGCAAATCTGCACAGGAAATCTGCTCAATGCACTGGAACAAATCGCCATGATGAATTTGTTTACGTGACCAGATAGTTTTGGCTGGATCATCTGCTTCTGGGAGCATTGCAAATTTTTAGTCTTGTTTGTACCTTTAGTGATCGCTACCTATGGTCGGTATTTTATACAGAGCTCAATGGGACAAACAAAAGATGTTAATAAATTTGATTTATATAACATGAGTAGCCTTAATGGAATAAAGTGCATGTGATAATGCACTTGGAACTCCAGTAAGGCTGCTCAATTCATCAGGGTCACTAGTGACATGGGGTCATTAAATGCACCACAAACCCGGACTACCGTCCATATTGACACATATTGGAGTCCAAATATTGCCTTTTGTCGTCTGCGATTTTATTATTACAGAAATATTGGTTTATATAAGTTGTAAGAAGGACAAGGATACACAATTCTTAAAACCCAAATATGTTCTAAATTACACCTGGTGTTCAAACTGAACATATTTACATTTATTATAGATAGTCATTTTGTCTTTTCACACTATATTTTATTGTCATTAATAAGACTACTTGAACTGGATATAGAGTGGGATGAGGTATGGGAAGGGGAAGATGGGTGTTTTGACCTGGGCCCCTCTTGTGGGTGTCCGCTGGGGTGTTGGTCAAGGGCGCTGGGTTTTGGGCGCCGGGCGCGCTGTGTCTTGGGCATGGACAGGGAAAGATGGGTGTTGGGAAGGGTTAGATTGCCATGGGAAGGCGGATTTGTTGTGGGCAAGTGGTTGGGACGGGAGCTGGGTGTGGGGAAGGGGACTGGTTTTGGCAGTGAGATGGTGTTTAGGCGGGGTTTTTGGGTGTTGAGCAGGGAAACCTGGTGTTGGAAGCTGTGGGTGGTGGAAAGGGTGCAGACGTGGGTGTTTGGAAGGGGGAGACGGGTGTTTGAAAAAGGGAACGGGTGTTGGGAAGGGGGATAGGGTGTTGGGAAGGGGGAAACGGGTGTTGGGCCGTTCGGGGCCGCTTGGGTGTTGGTCCGGGGCCGCTGGGGTCTGCTCCGGAGGCCCGCTGGGTGGGTTGCCGGGCGGCTGGGGTGTTTGCGGGCTGCTGGGTGTTGGGCCGGGGCGCGGGGGTGTTGGGCCGTGGCGCTGGGTGTGTTGGTGGCGGGGGCTTTCTGCCCCTCTCTCCCGTCCTTGGGCCCCGTCCCCGGGCTTTTGCCCTGTCTCGCTTTCGCGGCCCCTGGCTTTTCCCCCTTTGGGTGCACTTGCTGCGGCAAGGTCGATCGACTTAGATACCTGCCTACATCATCGAGGGGAGCCGACTAAGGCCTGCCCAGTGAGGCTCGCGGGGGTTTGAATAACATGAGGGAAAAAGCGTTGGATAAGTAATGGTGTACCACAAAGTAATGGAAAAAGTAACAATTTCAAATTTCACACCTCTAAAAAACTTAAAATTAACCTAATTTGCATATTTAATTAGTGCAAATCACTCAAATTTGAAACATTAGTGCTGCAGTAGCTCATCACATGCAGTTTCTTCAGGTGTTAAATGAAAGCTTTTGCAAAGATTATCCATGTTGTTCTACTTAAAAAACCATCTCGCCTATAAGGGTGTAACTCTGTATGTAAAAATGTAATATGTGCCAATATGTGTAATATGTGCCTGCACATTTTTTTACAAAACAAGAAAAGAACAAACAAACAAACAAACAAACCAAGAAAAAATGCTTTTTAAATTCTAGAAACAGTTATTTGTCAATTATGCAAATTACTTTAGGTTTAAAGCAATTTTGAGGCAGATTATAAAGTCATGACTTTTTAGAAAATGTTGATACACTTGCAAAAAATTGCGACATGCGACACTACATTCTTTTGTTTTCTATTGTTTTGAGGCAAGCAATTACATCAATCGGCAAACTAGAATTGACAATAACTTTTGAACTGAAGTCTGATTTGAATGGATCAAAGTATTTTAAAGAGAGACAAATGTGCTCTGTTGATAATGTCAAGAAAATAATTTGAAGGCGGTATATTTTGCTTATTCACTTCAGGTGTGATATAATACATTGATAGCATTATAAATCTGCAAAACACCCATGGTTTAAAATGAGGGCATTTTTTTCTTGACATGTCCTTTGTGTCTCGTTTTTTGTACTTTAGAGCGGTCTGGCACATTTTCACAAAAAATTACATGATATCATAGACTCGTACTAGTGAATATTAACCCACAAAGCTCACTTGACAGTCCAAACGGGTGGATGCCATGGGAACACCGCCGGCCTGTTTTTGTGTTGAAATGCCATTTCCGTCGTCCTCTGCTGAATAAATAACTCCGGAGTCCTTTTATTATAAAATCGTTCTGTTTACCCATAAGGGTGCGGTGGATTGATTTTTTGGACTTAATCATTTCAGGTGAGGGCTAATGTAATAAAAGCTTTTTACCACCATGCAAAAAAAAAAGATCAAAAATATTAATTTTGAAAAATCTTTGAGGGCACACTATTTTCAACTGCCCAGTGTCTCTTTAAGTGACAGTAGAGATTTTTTAGATACAAATTTCTCAGAAATTTCACTTGAATCGGTTGAGACCACCTCCGAGAACGTTTTTAAGGTATATTGGGACCAGAGAAATGTTACATCTCTCTATTGGACACACACAAAGAAACTGCTCAACTTTTGAACTTGCCCCTATCATAATCGTCCCTGTAGAAAACCATGATTTGATTTTCTGCTGTGCACGAAGAATCATCATCTATGACATAAAGACGGCATATTCGGCGTATTCGTCTTCAGATGTAACATCAATACATTGCTAATCATTCCAAATAGCAAAAAAACCCAGGTTAAAAAAATTGGGGGCGCTTCGCACTTCTTTCTGGAAAGGTCCTCATGTCTCAGATCAGAGGTCAGCTACAGTACAGATTATTTGGGGCACTTGTTCAAAACTCTACAAATGTTTCATCAGCAGGTAGTGGGCTCTTCTTTCAGCTTCTTTTTTACTGAATAACGATTTTTGCTAGCATTTGTGTTCACCACCGTCTGGTAGCTTGCTTCAATCAACCAGCCGGTGAGATTGTATGAACAAAAATATTCAGTGGATCAGATTTATAACAACATCAGTAATACCATGTTTAGATATGCCTCCTGATTGTAATCTTGTGTGTGATTTGGATATTACGTATCCATGCGAGTATCAACACTTTGTTGCTGGCTCGACTAAGTTTGTATGCCGACTATGGTCCACTTAACATTGAAAATAAGCGCTCCGGGACCTATACGACCATCAATCAGGGTCGTGACCAATCGGTGCTCCGTATTTTGGGTGCCCATTGACAGTCCACACAACAATAAGACAGTAATTGCAGTTGCTTACTGGTGAACGGACAGAGGCGTCGAAACTAACAGCAAAACAAGGTAAGAAAGCAAGAATATTTACATACTAGTGAGTATTTGCAAATGAAATGTTGCAAGCAAATTTCTGTCTGCCTGGTGGCTGACCTGTTTGATTGTGGGTTTTTTTTTCTGTTCGCGATTCGTAGCCTTAATGCTTGTCGCGGTTGTGTATTACATGAGGACGTAGTGCATTGTCGTTTGTGACAAGGCTTGAAGGAAAAGTTGTGCGAATTTCCTTAACAAGCACAATGTGACAATTGCATGATTGAAGCTAGGTTCGGTAAGTTAGCTTGTTATTCGTCTCAGGTTTTATCTCTTACCACGTGACACTATCAGTGATTTGCTAATCAGCAAATCGAAAAAAACATCAAAATCAGATTTTTGCTGTATGTAACAAGTACAGACCCGGCAAATGATAAGACCAATAGCACCCTAATAAGGACAGAATCAGATATTTTAGTCTTAGCTGTCCGAACAGACACTTAACTACAACACGTATTGAATGGAGAATCTATCTTGGAATGCTGGGGCCGTTTTTCTTCCTTCTGTCAATTCCATATCAGTTTGGAAAAGGTAACTTATGAAAATTCTACAGACTTATCCAAAAAAAAATACCCTTTGCAGCTATTCCTGCAAATTTCAAATATTTTTCAATCACTGATAGTTGTCTTATTTGCTAATGGCAAGCTAAAGCTTAGATAGACTGTAGACCTAGCGTGAGGGCCTTCATCGATCTCGCGATCTCAATCTTTCATGAATTTACGTCTGTAGTCATTGCTGTGATTGGAATTGCTAAACCAGCTGTTGGTGTGATGGTCATGGGGATTTGTACTGTTTACAAACTGAACCATGATGTAGCATATTCTCAGACTCAGTTCAAGTTTCTTGCAAAACCACCTAGTAACTGCATTCCTGCACTACCACTGCAACTTTTTCTGTACGGGTGTAAGCCCATCGCTGTTTAGTGTAGATTTTGGAAGACGCTCCTCGTGTATGTGTATATAGGGAGTACCGGTTAACAAATTTCCTCAAATACTACATTTTTTTACTATTTGGTGTTTGTTTCTACTTGTAAAGCAGTTTATGGAATTTCGTGTGTACCTTATTCCTATTTAGCAAGTTAAAAATGCATTTCCAATTTTTTTTTATTCTCTCGCATTATTGCTGCCGCTGCTAATCCCTTTAAAAATGAGAACTTTTACATGCACATGTGCATGTAGACACAACGCACATGCACCAAGGAAAAGTTACCTGCGTGATCCGATTTCATGAAAACGGTGCATTTGGAAGATAAGAGACACCCCAAAAAAATTGTCCCTCAAAATTGAGTATGTTTTGTGTTTTAAACCAGTTAAGTATTCAATACCTATTATGGGGAAATAATATTGCCAACAACACTTTACGTTTCTGGGAAAGAATTTTAGTAATTCTGCCACCACCCTGGGAATTCTGCAGGCTTCAACAGAATAAACTGCATGTTACAGTAATGTGGGGCAGAATACTGAATTCATCCCCGTTTCTGGCACAGTAGCGCACAGAGATTTTGTACAGCAAAAGAATATGTTTATTGTCAAATTATTAAAGCAACAAATAGCCACTGATGGCATTATCAGAGAGGTTGCTGGGACAAGTTAAAGATTGAGTAGCCTAATTGACTCAAAGCAATATGCTCCAATTTGTTTATTATATACGTTATCCTTGGTATTGAATTCTGCCTGAAAATTAGACCTCATAATAAACAAATACAGTGTGCATTAAGATACCTATTTAACCCTAACGGCGGCCGGAGATGCAACTGAGACGCACCGAAAACGTGGTAACCAGGTTGAACATGTTGTTCTCGTTTGCATCTCGGCCTTCAAACCTGTTTGTGGTCGCGCAAATGACCTTCATTGGCCCTCATTGCATCTTGGGGCCGTCTACCGAGTAAATACGCGATGTTCCTCGTTGCCATTTGTCCTCTTTACGGAAAATGACGGCTAGTTCCTCGTTGCATTTGGGCCGTCTTTACGGCAAATGACGCATTTTCCTCGTTGCATGTGGGCCGGTCATTCCCGAGAAATGATGCGATACTTTTCAACTGCATTTCGGACGGGTTGCCCGCATAGGCGCAATGCTTTTATCCAGCGGTGACACTGTGTACAATTCCCATAGACAATTTCGATTTCAATGGTGTAGGCGCCACCATTTTCGATAGCTATTTTTTTAATTAGGCATAAACTATTCATGACGTAAACCGGAGCAATGACGTGGGCATAATAGCGCCACGCCACTACTATGATGTAGCGTAATTTAGCGCCACTCACGACTGCGAACTATAAGCTACAAATTTCATGGCGATCAGTGTGCAGTACGCATCCCTATTTTTATTTTTTATTATCCCTGTTTTTATGGCAGCGGCAACGCGAGTTTCTCGTTGCTCTGGGATGTCTTTGCTCCGAATGGCGCATGTTTTTCGTTCATCTGGGCCGTCTTTCGGGAAAAGACGCGATGTTTTTCGTTGCATCTGGGCCTTCTTCCGGGAAAATGGCGCGATGATTTTCGTTGCATCTGGGCCGTTTATTGACGTTACCACTACTTTTCCTGTGCCGGGAAAAACTGCCGAGATGCAATGAAACGCAAACTTTGGGTCTCGTTGCATCTGGGCGCTTAAAAAGAAAACTAGATTGTCCCTCGTTGCCTTGGGCCGTCGGCGCAAAACGCCCCTGTCCGGGTTAGGGTTAATTTACTCCATGTTGCTCCTATACTTGCCAATCCACTAATAGCTTTAGCCCCTCATGACCCGGTCTTTCACTCACCCACATGGGACTCCTCACCCCATTTACCCCCGATAAATTACCGAGATAAACCAGTCAATTTTGCTCCGAGTGCTAGCTCCCCATTCAACACCTTATGCCCATGTGATAATAATGCTGTTTGTGTTCAACTTCCTAGGGGGGCCATTTTGTTGAGTATTGACTATCTTTTGTTTAGTTTGTAGTATGTGAAAGTGTCTCCTATTTACCTAATCTTAAATCCTGAGGAGTTATTATGACTATGATTATTTTCTGACAGAATTCTAGTATTAAAATTGAAGGTTCAACCTAAGATTTTTTTAACAGAATGACATGAAAAAAAATAAAACCTTTTTAATTTTTGACCCTTATGTAACACTTTTGTTTTAAGCATATTGTGGGCCACGCACAAATATATTGGTTGTTTTTTTACCTCCTTCGAGTCTGTGTTTAACGCAATAATCGCAGTGCAGACCGGCAATCATTAATTCAAAGCCCAGGCATACATACATGTGCACGCGTATAAGGTCATATGTCATGAACTGGGTACACTAAAATGGGGGATTTGTTACACTCCTCCAAACTTTTTTTTCATGTTTTTTCAATTTTTTTAAATTATTTGACTCGTTCAAAGAAGTTGATGTCTATTGCATGGCTAGAACCTGCTCTTTTAGAATAAAACCATTTTCATCCCTATTGGTTAGTGTTATGAGGTTACATCGAAAACCTTCAGCTCGGTAACGGGGGATACGGAGCTGGGGGGGGGGGGGGGGCCATAGACATTACACCACAAACGGTGTTGCAAATGAGTCGCCTATAATTTAATAAGTATAGAAGTGAACACTGTGGGGGCTTCAAATTGCACATACACGTCCTGAATTAATAGTACTAACTCATGATACAAACTAAGGTTCCATTAATGTAATTAATTATAGTAATTAGATAGTTATTAGGTACAAATTTGGATCACTTTTGGGGAATGGTCAGCCTGTTCTGTGCACCTAAAATATATCCCAAAAACGAGGTAGAAACTTGGAATAACTTGAGTTTAATTATCTTTATAATTCTCATCTTTTAATCACACATTGGTATCCCTTATTACAAGGTAATAAGCCTAATGAAGCATTATAATTTCATGACCAACATCATCTTCAACCAAATTTTATGGCTTTGGTGGGGCCCTGTTATGGACGTCCATGAGTTTAGAGACTGTTATTAGTATGGTCCAAGTCAACAAGAAAGGTTGTTTACATGAAGTATCCAATTAAGCATGAGTTTTAAATTTGGTTTAGGAATAGATGAATCATGAAAAACAATACACTTGTACTTAGGGTTCAAGACCTTGAAGACACTGTTGCTCAATAGCCGTCGCTCCGTGTATTTTTTTTTGCATTTTCATTCAGTATGAAGGTTGTAAATGTCAAACAGGTTGGTAGTAGTTGGGGAATACAAATTTACAATTAGTATTTATACAGTAGAAATAGCCCCTTGTACACGGGTTAAGTTAATATATAGGTTGTCATCTTTGTCAAAATGGTAAATACAGGGCAACTTAAATATTGCCTATTGACCTTTATTAATAACGGATCCCCCTGTTAATATACATATATCACCTGTATACCTTAATTTTGATCATAACTTTGGACAGAAACCATATCCTATGTATTTCTTGAAGAAATTTATAGGATTAGTACTTGAATAAAAGAAGATAATCTTCAAAATGGACTTTTTGTCAACAAAATATAAGTGAATTTGACCACCGTGTATGTTCAAAACAGAACAATCTATACAAATACTACATGGTTAGAGGGAAAATAGGGTACACTATTTTCCCGAGGGGGTATTGGATACGGGCCTATCACCCCGAACCCGTAAGGGTGAGGGGTGATAGGCCGTAGCCCAGTACCAAGGGAAAATAGTGTGCCCTATTTTCCCGATATAAACCAGTGTAGTATTTGTTTAATTACACCTCACTGTGACTCTGGGGACGCGGTTGTAGGGAAACAACAGTTCATCTATTTCCATAGGAAATAGGTCGCGTATAAGAATCAGCCAATGAAAATAGCGGGAGTATGTTCATGAATATTCAGTGCGTGTAATAACGAGTAATTATATACTTATTAGTTTTTGGAGGGCACTTTGTCATGTTCTTTCAAATCCACATCTGTTTTGACCTGCACATTTTTGGAAAAAAAAAAAATTGACCGAAGTATATTAAAATGACAAAAATAGGTAATTTTCTTATGTTACACCCTATAGGAATTTACCACCTGAAAATTTGTATTTCCTTTTGAGCAGATTGACATCCGTGTAAGTATAGGCTTTCCAAAATTGTTATACTATATACAGTTGGCAGGTAAGGAATAAACGTTGTGTTGAGAGTAAACAATATTGGTGCTTTTTTTTGTCATGTTTGCACTGTTGTAACATTTTTGTAACCCAGTTTCATGACATGTGGCCATAAAGGAGTTTGCAATTAATAAAGGCGCTTGAAGATAGACACGCAAAACAGAGTCTGGCCATTGCACTTATATTGTGAACATCATACAAACAAAATAATGTACAATTATTGGTTTGAAATCCAGCCATTTTTAATAACACGAATAGTAGTATAGCTTTGAAACACTATGTGGTCCTTTTACACACCTCACAAATCTAGGTTATCAAGCAACATACAACTTTCTCACTGCAAACAAAAAGTTTATTCACAAGTCAGAGTTTTCTGGACTCCGCCTGCAGTGTACTTTAAGCATTTGAATAACCTGGATGTATTTGAAAATGTGAATGTACACACAAATTTATCTAATTTACAATTTACACTTTGAGCCGCTTCTCAAATCTTTCAATCTTTTGTTCAAAATCAGGGAAAATTATGACAAATAGGAAGTCAAGATGCAAATAAAGGAAATTGTTTTTTTGAAACTTTAGGCTTTCAGCTAATGCTGGCAAAAAGGTCAAAGTGTTTACAAAGTGTTGTGGACTGAGAACCGGATTATTCATTTTGTAATGCAATCCAAATACGGGCGCAATGATGGCTCTCTAAGTGCGATAATTTGTTGGTCCCCCGCCAACTTTTGTTGGCGAAGGGGGGGTGACTAGAAATGCTCCCCGTCCGTGTGTGTGTGCGTGTGTGGTGTCCCTCGCGATATCTTGGAAATTACCAGCAAGTGTGTGTGTGTCCATCTTCGCAATAGATGTATCTATGTAAGCGTGGGGTGGACGGATCCAAAGGTGGGCATGTGGCATGGGTCCAAAGGTCAAAGGGGGTCAAAAATAGATGGTCAAATATGGGGGCAAAAAATAGGGCTTTAAATCGTTATAATAAACGTTGTCAAAACGATATCTTTTGATTGAGGCAAGTATGGGGGTCCATCTTTGCACCATAGTTGTCACTTCAAGTAGGCTGACGGGATGAGTCGAGGAGGAGGCATGTGGAATGGTCAAATGTGTCAAATGGGGTCAAAAACTAGGCAAAATGAGTTAAAGTTAATTTGCTATCACCTTATCGGTTTGTGGAGGTGATTGTAACTGGTGCGGTGTGGTCAAATCAGTGCCCGAAAATTTTTGAAGGTCATCATTTCAGGTCATCCGAGGTATCCAAGGTCAACTCACCTCACTAACATGTGGTAGGAGGATGAAAATTGGTAGGTTGTGGTCAACAATTCAGTACCAAAATTTGAACTCATTTAAGGTCATCGAGGTCATCCAAGGTCATAAGCACTGAACATGTGGTAGAGGATTGATGGAGGATGAAAATGGTAGGTGTGGTCAACATTCAGTATCCAAAAAATTTGAGGTCATTCAAGTCACCTGAGGTCATCCAAGGTCAAATCAATTATTTATTTTTTTCATCACAATTTGAAACTTTGTTGATTGTGGTCAACATTCAGTACCAAAAATTTTGAAGGTCATTTCAAGGTCAATCCGAGGTCATCCAAGGTCAATTAACTTTAAATGTGGTTAGCGGATGAAATTGGTCGCGGTTGTGGTAAACATTCAGTACAAAAAATTTTGAAGGTCATTCAGGTCATCCGAGGTCATCAAAGGTGCAAATCACTTCACATGTGGTAGAGATGAAAATTGGTGGGTCGTGGTTCAAATTCAGTACCAAAGTTGAAGTATTTACAGGTCATCCAAGTCAAATCAGTTAAAATTGTGGTAGGAGGATGAAAATTAGTGGGTTTGGTCACTCAGAACCAAAACTTGTTGAAGGGTCATTTTTCAAGGTCATCGAGGTCATCCAAGGTCAAATTCACTGTGGTTGGAGGGTGGTTGGAGGGTAAAAGTGGTGGGTGTTGATAAACATTCTGTTAAAAAACTTTTGAAGGTCATGTTGAAGGTCATGAGGGGTCATCCCAAGTCAAATACTTAAATGTGGTACTGTAGAGTGAAAATTGGTGAGTGTGGTCATCATTCGGTGCCAAAATATGATGGTCAATTTAAAGGTCGTTGGGGGTCATTTAAGTCAAATCACTAATCATGTGTAGGAGGAGAAACTGGTGGGTGTGGTCAACATCAGTGTGAGCATTTGGAAGGTCATTTCAAGGTCATGTGGGTATCCGAGGTCAAATCACTGAACATGTGGTAGGGAGGATGAAAATTGGTGAGCCAATCATCACAATCTTCCCTGAGATCTTAAAATGTTTGCTTTTGTTCTTTAGCTAGCTGCCTGGGCGGGGGACCTTTGTGGTCGAGAACCGCCTTGTTTGTACTTGTATTTTTACACATATTTACTTCTTGTGGTGGTTAGCGTATGTGAGCAGTGACATGCGGTGTAATGCTCTCAAGGTGTTCAGGACAGTAGTGTAAGAGTGTGCGCTTCTCCGGATAAAATTGTGAATTTTTGCACACAGTACTTTAGGAATTGATAATCCATAAAATAGATGGAAGCAATTGCCAACACCCCTTATGCCCCCCAGCGTGGGTTTCAAGTTTATACAGACGGTCAAATTTTGAAATGTTCTAAATGTGTATAAAATAAAGCACCCCATTGTGTTTGTCGGTCCAAAGGATAAAAAAAGGTATAGTTGACACTATCTATGGCTTAGGTTTCCTGAGTTATGGGGTAAAACTGAAACTTGTGAAAAAGTCAATTTTTGGGTGTGTACTATGGGTCCAAGTTCAAAGTTGCTTTGATTCAGTTTCAAGGTGCAACGAGATATTTTCAAGTCATCCATAATTTTCTGTGATATGTAGTGATTTCATATAGAAATCAGACACTCAATAATTCCGTACTTGTTTTTTAGCTACAGATATAACTTAAAATGAAAACCAAAGGTGATTTAGATTGCTTTATTCCATGGAAAACACAGGCTGAATTTCGTATTTGCTCTAACGAAATTAGAAATTTCCGCATTTTTTTTTTACCAAATAAACAGTTTCAAGCTTAAATCCTTTCAGATGGGATATTTTTTGTGATAGCAAGCTTACACCTGCTGTACAAAAATCATAATTTACTACGACATTTTTCAGGGTCCCCTGTTATTTGAAAATCCTCGTTGCACCACCTTAATATGTGGCAAATTGTTTTTCCCCTAGCGTAAAGGATTGAAATAAGAATAATTGCCTGATCTGTTAATGCTTAGTTTTCACGTTTCCAACAAAATAGGTCCAGGTCAATAGAATCCCATAGCTGGCCAATAGCTGCTGACTTTATTTCGCCATTTTTGGTTTATAACAGACACGTTAGATAGTCAAACTTTGCCTATATTTTCATTCTATGAGCTAAACCAACATGTGAACCACATTTTTACAAAAATTGGGAGGCAACTTTTAATTTTTGACCCTGTAACAACCAAAAATTGGGGACTTTTTTATTTACCATGTTTACAGTTTTTGCCCTATATTACTTTTAACTATATCACAGGTAGTATAAACTATACCTTTTGGAATACTTGTAACCAACCGATATCATGGGGTGCTTTTCAACACAATCGGAACATTTTAAAAAATTAACCCCTGTGTAACCTTGAAATCCAAGCTGGGGGCCCATGAAAGGGCTGGGCAAAGTGGCTTCCCATCAATTTTTTTTTGATTAGCCAATGTTTAAGTACTTGTTACCAATTCACAATTTTATCAAGATTTGCACACTCACTTAAGACTGTTCCCTACAGTCCCCCACTAGTGTGTTCTTTAGCAAAGTGGGAAATGTTCAACTGTTAATCAAAATAATGTTGCAAAAACTACTACTCCCCTCCTCTGTCGCTTTTTATTTTAAGTATCTCGCTTTTTTGGCCCATTACAGTTATTTTGCTCACTTTTCGGTTTATTTTTTGGTCTCTTTTTGGAAACGAAATACTTTCAAAGCTAGTGTCTGCTAGTACCAGCATGTCATTGAATAAGTCAATTACCTGAAAATTTTATTTTTGGAATCGGATGAGGGATTTTAAATAGGCGCATGAACTGTTGCAGTGCAGTGTCATTTGCTTGTGACTTAGAGTAACTAGCACTAATAGCGATTGGGACGCCCCTTTGGATGATGTAAGAATAACATTCGATTTTTTTTTTTTTGGTCCCCCCCCGCCAACATTCTGTTGGCGAAGGGGACTATAAAATGCTCTTCGTCCGTGTGTGTGTGTGTGTGTCCAACGCGATATCTTTGGGTCTAAGCAAGCGTGGGTGTCCATCCTTCGCAACATAGATGTTACTCATGTAACGCGTTGGCCTGAATCTGAGGTGGGTCATGTGTCATGGGTCAAGGTCAATATGTCAAAAATAGGGCAAATGCTACAAACCTTGTAAACACGATATCTTTTAATCTAAGCAAGTATGGGTTTGATACCATTATTCGCACCATAGATGTGGCAAAGTAGGCGCGGGCAAGTTTTTTTTTTTTTTTTTTTTTTAATTTTACCATTTTTAAGCTACCGTATTATGGTAAAATATGGTCAAAAAAAAGGGTCAAATTTGGTCAAAAACAAAATGGGATTAAATTGCTATACGCCTTGGCAGTGGCAGGGGATGATGAAATTGGTGGGTGTGGTCAACATTCATGTGCCGAAAAATTTGAAAGTAATTTCAAAGTCATGCGGGGGTCATTCAAGGGTCATGGAATTAAATGCTCTTAGCCCTGTACAATTGTGGTAGGCTGTGATGAAACTTGGTGGGTGTGTGGTTGCAGCATTCACTGCCAAAAAATTGAAGGTAAGGTCATTTCAAGGTCATGCGGGTCATTCAAGGTTCAAAATGGAAATTAAATAGTGGCTATAGCCTTGTCAATTGTGGTAGGATGATTGAAAAACTTGGTGGGTGTGGTCAGCATTTCACTCAAAAAATTTTGAAGGGTATTTAAGGTAATGTGGGGTCATTCAAGGTCAAAAACCACCAAGGTAGGGTGGTTAGGGATGATGAAACTTGGTGGGTGTGGTTCAGCATTCAGTGCCAAAAAAATTTGCAGGTCATTTTAAAGGTCAGTGGGGTCATCCAGGTCAGACACTAATTATGTGGTAGGATGATGATGGAAACTTGGTGGGTGTGGTCAACATTCAGTGCCAAAAATTTTGATGGCCTTTTCAGGTCATGTGGGGTCAATCCAAGGTCAAATCATACAAATGGTAGTATGGTCCTGAAAACTGATGGGTGTAATAAGCATTCATTGCCGAAAATTTTTGACGGTAATTTCAAGTCAAGTAGGGGTCATCTAGGTCAAATAACTACAAATAGTGTATTTCAAGTGACTCAACATTTGCAACCGTCAAATTGCAACTGCTATGGCAGCAGCCTCAGTGGTTTGGGAACCACTTATTTCCATCCACATTCTCACTGTGATCTTAAAATTATATTTCCCTCCATTTACTATCGCGCCGGGCGGCGGAGGACCTTTGTGGTTCGGAGAACGCCTTGTACATGTGGGAAGGTTTTGCATGGGAAGGCATTCACCAAACTTCCTTTCTTTCCTCGGATCTGGATCTGGATTGGTACTGCACAACGCTCCAGGTGGAGTCAGCATGGCAGGAAAATGGTGTGTTGCGCATTTGTAGGTTAACTTAATCTTGTGATTGCAGGACTTATGAGGCTGTTTTAAAATTGCTGTGGGTCTTCTTAGTTGTTAACGAATGTGGTAATAAGTTCCAGCCTCAGCTCAACCTCTTTTATTGTCTTCTCTGTACTTGTGGCATAGCATCATAGGAGAAATTGGGTGACGGGGAGAAGGAACTTCACATAATTGCTACTTTGGGAGGCTAACCTGTCCTTTGGAGCCATTTTTTACCCCCGGCGCTTTATGAATCCACATTTTGTACAAAACTTTTTTTTAATTGGGGTAGTGGTGGATGCAAGTAATTACCCATGCACTCTGTTTTCAAATTTGGTGTTCCTACAGTGCATACTATACCTCTGCCAGAGAATTGGTTCAGAGTTATTTACTTGTTGACATCGAGCGTGACGTGCGTAAAAAAAAAAAAACACACGGACGTTTGAATGCCAATTGGTTTGTTTGAGTAGTTTGGCCTCCCCATTGGTTAACACGCATGAGGCTATCCAGTATCCATAGTCTCCACCCCTTTTATGCATATTTGCGGCGCAAACGTGTTGCCGACCTGCCCAACAATTCTGGCATGCAACTTGAATGAAGCTCATTTGTGTCCGTCGTGATTTTAAAAACCCCAATCAGTTTGGCAATGAACTTTTCTTTGGGACAGATAGTGAACCCGACAACGAATCAATGGGTCTAGCATCACGAATGCAACCAAAAGAAAGATTCTTCAAAAGTACCAACTCATCATCTATGGTGTTAATGAGATGTGCAGCATTTAAAAACTGTAGTCTTAATTTTTTTAATTTTTCTTCTAGACATGATTAAAAATAAATTTTGCCTTGCAAGTTGGATTGAAGCCAAAATACATTGAGCCATCAAGAAAAAAGCATCCTTGGTAGAATAATGCTGAGCACTGCATGCTTTTCACCACACCATTACATTTACAACCACTCTCATTCCTGATGGTGTGTGAGCCAATAATCCCTAGGGTTGGATCATTGTCAGATTGGCTAAGATTGTGGTTTTGTGCATATCCATGGTAATGTCTGTCTTCCATTGGGATCTCAAGTCTTGGTGATCATGTTCAATTGCATAAATTACACTGGGAATAAATGATTAACATTTCTCCATTCCAGGATTTCAAAGATAACCACCACTTATTTTAGATTTGACAGGATTCTTTTTTCCGAGAGTTATCTAAACTCAGATATTTTTTTATGAATGGATGAATGTTGAAATGCAATAGAAATTAAACCACCCATGCCATTTTTGAGGTCTGTAATTGTCAGGTTATTGGTACAATACAAGTTGCAGATAATGAATTTTCAAATCTAACTCAACAAACACTGATCGTTTCTTGAAATATTTTATTTTATTCAAGTTGAGTGATTTCTTTTTGGCCGCTTATGTTATAAATAAACCGGCAGATGGGCGGGCGGTGGCACGTGATATAATATAACACTATGCGGTCATGTGCTGTATACTTTTTTGGATAGGTTATGAATTTATGAGTAAATTTGGCTATTTTGAAAGAAAAGCATTACGCTGCTGTTTGACCCCGGGTAAATGGTCTCTTTTTTTATTTTTAGCAATTTCAAACAATGGCGACACAATTTGGAATATTTTGAAGAAAAAGCATTACGCTGCTGTTTGACACCCCGTGTAAATTGTCTCTTTACTATTTTTTAGCAGTTCAACAATGCGACACATTTTGACAACTGATATAAGTAAGGACATGCAAGACTATTACCAATACCCACATACTAGTACCACCACTGCAAAAATCAGAAAATCCAATTGTCGGAATCTTTGCTCATATAGGCCTACAACGGTCTTGGTTTGTATGTTATAGCTCCCTCTATCATGCCTATTTCCCATAGAAAATACGTGTAAAACGAGATTTTTTATGAAAAAGCTATTCCCACAAAATTTTCATCAAATTTTACACAGGATGTCGATACTGGTATAAAATACTCCAAATCAGTTGTCAAAAAGTGTGTCGCTGTTGATTATTTGTTGGGGGCTTTTCTCGTTTTGTCATAATACTGAGACTTTCAAACAGCTGGGATTACCCTAACACCCCACCATCAGCCTCAAGTTTTTTCCCGGGGGGACTGAAGAGCAGGGAAGAGGGAAAAGAAAAGTCGCAATTCGGGTGGGATTCGAACCCAGGCCCTGACCCGGGGATAAACACGCTACGGCGGTGTCCGGGCCCGCCAGCGATTTTGTGCCCATGATGAGTCGTGGTTTGATGACGTCATCGGCTACTTTCTTGGACTTAGTCATTTTCCCTCACTCAGTGCGGTGAGCTATAGTGAGATTCAGTTGTGTTTAGGAGGGGTTATTCCACTCTAACAGATAAACCGATTACTCAATTTAACTTCTAACATGCAATGGTGATAGAACATCACAAGATCATCGGCTGCAGACTTTTTGGACAGGTTCTTGGCCCCCATCTTAATGAGCTCATTTGCATATTTGTCGAATAAAATATGATTAAACCATTTGTGGGGCCATCTTAAAAGGGCGTTTCCGATCGTCTTTGGGACCCCCCCTGATTTCACCCGGAATTAGTATCGAATTTGATATCAGATGAACAGGCCGTATTTTTCTCATTGTCCGTCCTTAAATTTGAGCCCTCGAATCATTTTCTTCCCAAGATATAAACAAAAACTGCCGTTTTTAGTGGTTAACCACTTTATTAGCACAGTATTGAATAGGGCCTTTTGCAACATCATTTATTGTTGGTCTACCCATCAAAACAGCAAGTTTGTTCCACACGGTATCTTGATGGGGTTTATTTGGCAATGTTGCCAGGCTCTCATATCAAGTAGAGAACACAATACACATAAATCGAACAACCACCCTTTAATTTAGGCATTCTTGTTTAAATACAATATCAAATTAGCCAATATTGATTGAATGAGAATGGGAATTGATTACCATGCCAATTGACCATGTCCAACAAGCACAAGATACTGTGCTGTCAATTGTTACCCTTGTTACTACGATTGCAGAGATGCCCTAATTTTTAATCATTATTTGGACTAGTTTGCCTTGGGTGTTAATTTGTAGTCTTAATTAGATGTCAGGGAACAAACAACATCAATAAGTGATGGGAACCTAATCCCTCTTTGGCGTAGAAGAGCGACTGTTGTTGAGGCTTTAATAATGTATGTAACATGTCAAACTACAAAATGTGGATGTTATTACTTTTTCATCTATAAAAAATAAGTAATTTTCCTGAAAAATAATGACTGACATAGATAATAGAGGACACCATGTTTGTGTTTTCATTGCTGAGCTGACCAGTGCAATTTCATCTAAATATGCCATTGAAATGTTTTGCATTCTAAAACTTGATGAGACAAAAAGTATTTGAATAATACTTGATAATTCATTCATTAAAAGTTATGTTTTACTGTATTGTTTAATGAGCTTCTGTGTTAGTTTGACTGTTGACATCAGGCCTTCATTTATGAATAAGAGGCGCTCTGATATAACTCTCCTGTATTCATTTAGGATCCAACAAGGGGCTCAATAAATTACATGTCATAACAAAAATAACACAGGCCTTTTCAGTAAAAGGATCTTCAATTTTTTGGAGCTCTAAAGACTCCTAAGGAGAGCTGTATGAAGCTCCAGAGCTAATATATCGCTCTCCTCAGAAATGAAGGTCGGGTTTTACATGGGAATTATTAATTCCATCCCAGTAGCAAAAACATTAGCAAACCCTCATTTTAGGCCCATGGGGAGGGGGAAGGTTGTCTCAAAAACGTGTTGGGGCATCAAAATTGGATTTGCAGCATAGTGCTAAACACGATCCATGTCATTTGGGTGTGTGTGTGTTTCTTTTTAAGAAGGGTTGTCAGGAAAAGAGAACAAAATCTTCATAGCACTTAGCCAATAAGAGGGAATTTTTTCATTTTGGGTGGGAGACTTTGCTGCGCATTTAATATTGTTTTGGACATCTTTTGAATCTTTTTTAATCTTTTCATTTTTTTCCCTATTATGTGGGCATGTTGATGTCACCATCAATGACCAGCGTTTTGTTTTAAAACAATCCAACGTCAAGTGTTTTTTTTTTGGGGGGGGGGGGCTTTGACTCCCTTTATGCCCTTAGAACGGGAGTGCAGAAGATATAAAAATGCACAGAAGGTTCAGATAGGCAAAACAATCTTATCTTTTTTGTCTTTTTCTCTTTGTTGAGAAAAAGTCGCATCAAGTGATTCATCAATTTCCCCATCTTTAGGGGGGAATGCCTTTTCTATTAGAGCCCATCCCCACTGTCATCGCTACCCTACAGCATCGATGCTTAGTTTTATCTTGGATATGTAATACTATCTTCCCTAAGTAAAGCACTTTCAGCATTGTAACATCTAGTGTGGCTGTAAGCCCCGTACATATAACTTTCCTATTTAAACTTGCTTTTGTCATGTTTACAATCATCATACATCTTATTCTGAACAAGATTTTCAATAAAAATTTGATTCAATGTCTCACTCGGTAAAAAGCAGAGAGGAAATGCATATTCATTGAAATCAAAATTGTTTGAATTCATCCTTGACATCATGTGCCTTGTCTGCTTGCTGACATCAGCAGAAGCTATATGGGTTGTCAAGCAACATGCATTCAACTTTTTTGGAGGCCCCTTGGAGATGGGTGTTTTGAGTTCAAGAGACCAGAAATATCCTTTCATATAAATTCAGTCAATTATATCAAAAGAAAACCTGCAAAGAAGAAAAAAATAAGGAAATTAAAAAAAAAAAAAAAAAAAGGGGGATTTTAAGGGCCTTCCTTATTCTCTTTTGTAATTTAGACTCAAAATGTTAAAAATGGGATTGTTTTCCAGTTTTCCTCTTAAGACATTTTCCACATGCCAAACCAGGGAAAACAATTGAGCCTTTTAGCACTTGGCACCTACTTTGAATTGTGTGCTCCGCTCCCTCTGTTTATGACAAAAGTTAAAAAAAATTCACGTCACCCTTTAAGAAAACCTGAAAAAAATTAGAACCTTCTTGATTTTTCATCGCGATTTTATTTTTCGTTTTTGGGTACACAGCCTCCTACTATTGTACGCACCACTGTCAAGTGTGTATAATTCTGCTGTAGTGTCCAGACGATCGTGGGGAATAATATGACTCAGTCGACCCGATCTCTGTTCCGTTATTTTCCGTTCGTAAGGGTACACCGCGTGGGTGTATTCGTATGTATTTAGTCCCTGCCACGAGTAAATGAAGTAGCCGATGTAAAATAGGATTTGTGATCTGTGATGCCTTGTGATTGGTTGAAGTGATTTGTTAGACTGTGTGTACAATGTACGTGGATATGTTTCGTGGAAGGCGCTGAAGAGGTGATTTGGCGTATACATGCCCGTATACGTGACTGTCTGTTTGCGGCGAGAATTATCGTTTGCATGATAGCAGTGAATATAGGCTTATGTTATACATCAATGTATACTGAAAAAATACACATTGGTGAATTATCGACATTATGACACCATTGTGCCAGAAAATGAGTAATAGATGGGATTATTTTGTTTTTACAACGATATGAGAAAAATGAAGGGTTTTTTTCCCCCGGCCCGGTCTTTTATTATATGACATAGGCTGAAACCACACCAAAATTGGTGTGTCAATGTTCGCGGAGGCCCCTATTGATGGTCAGTGATCGGCATATTTTGTTTTCTTGCACTAAGGAAACTCGTGATCGTTTGTTATAGTAGATAGATCAAGTTATATTTATTTCTTTTGAGACCCAAATACTTGCTATGTAACTAGGTT
Source organism: Ophioderma brevispina (assembly GCA_023653785.1). Taxonomy (NCBI): domain Eukaryota; kingdom Metazoa; phylum Echinodermata; class Ophiuroidea; order Amphilepidida; family Ophiodermatidae; genus Ophioderma; species Ophioderma brevispina. The sequence goes on from JAMKCH010000391.1 coordinate 62,331, forward strand.
AGAGTCAGATGTCAGGTAAAGTGCTTCTGGCAGTGATGTGAAATGAATTATTGAAGTAAATGTGGGGAAAAGAGGACTAGTTTCTTTAACGTGAATGATTTGGGGCGTGTCAAGTTTCCTAAAGATATGAATAATGATTCGACATGACAAGTACACAAAGGATTTGTTTAACACTTATGTTATAATTCCTCAGTTATGTTATTTATAATAGATTCAACCCATCGTGTCACCGGAAGAAGTTAAGACTGCGTCATTATTGGGAAAAAGGCATGTGGCCCAAATTACCCTGTTTCCGAATGAACTAAAATAATCTAGTCTTTCAAGTTTACATGGAGTGCAAAGCCTTTTGTGTTCCTATCCAAAACACAGGCGCTCAAAAGAGTCAAGTATAACCATTGAAGCAAATGCAAAAGTGAAGCGTACCAGATTGTTTTGAACATAAATGCAGCTATAAATGCATTAGTTGTCTTAAATGATTTAATTAACCAAGCAAAATTAATTTTTTTTGCTTCGGACCACATGTTGCAATAAAAATAGTGTGGAATGTTTGAATTTCCATCCATTTGCAACATCCCTCATGCCACCTTCAGAAAATTACCAGAGGTGACACGATGGTTTATTTACTATAATGCCCCTAGTTCAAAATGTAAACAGTATACATTTATTATTGCTATTTATATATTTCATAATGCTGTCATGTTACAAGCTAATTTCATGTAACCTAATAAAACACTGTTGCCATTATAATTGGCCTAATGTCCTTATGTAATTTAAAGAGTAACCATTACTTATGGTTGACAATAACTGCAAAAAATGAAGTATCCAGCACACCATCTAAGACAAATATTGAAAAATTTCAATAAATGTAAGAGAACTAAAAAAAAAATTGCAGCAGTGCGCAGCTACTTTACCTGTCAATTACTTTAACAACAAAACACGCTTCCTACATTTTAATCCAAGTCATCCAAGTTATTGTATACTCCTTTCTAGTCCCAAATTTCAGCTTAACCAAATCAATCAGAAAATATGAAAGGTGCATTTCGTGTCCGGGCACTTCATTTTGTTTTTTAGGTTTTCACTAATATCCCCTGGAACTTTCTTTCCAAAATTTCAGTTTGATTCGACGGTGCGGTTTTAATGTTATGCCACAAATGTGTACATCACGCTGCCGCCCCCTTGGGAACTGTCTTGTTATTTTCCCTCCGCTTTAGAAACACTAAATACGAAGTTACAAATATCTTTTTTTTTTAAAATCGCATTTACACGTACAATTTAGGCCACACATACTATACTTAATATCCAACAATTCAATGATATAAAATTCTCAACTTTTTGTGGCACTTTAGAAGGAATTGACTGTGCATCACTAAATGCCCCTTTAATAATAATGCATCACCAGACAACTGCTATTACTACCAAAGAATGAAACACAATACACCTTTGTTTAAATGTTTAACCAATTTCATTAACTTTATAAAATCATGCTGCACATGTAGAAGATTATTTACAGTGAGTGTTATTTAGATAGTTACAATATGTTCGTATATGTTCATCTTATTGTAATGTTGATAATTTATCTTAGCCTATGCTTTCACCCTATGACTTCCAAATAACCTAACAGTATTCAATATTAATTCCTCCAATGATATACTTAGTCCAATTAACTCATCCTGCTGTAAATTGGTAAATAACAAACACCTTGTTATAAAAACATTCAGGCTCTTCCAAAATGTGTTCTACACTAGCCAAACTTAATAATTGCTCATTTTCATCTCATTAATTTTACAGCTCCTTTAAATTTAATAATTTTTAAACTTAAAATCACCGATTTTCCAGCCCAAAAATGTAATTTTTCCTTCTGGCTGACACCAATAAACAAGAAGTGTTTAAAAACCAATTTCCCCCTTATGCCCCACCACTAATATCGCACATGGCATGAAAATCAATCAAACAATTTGCTATAACGTACACCTCCGTCCAAAAGTGCCATCTTCACCAAATATTCCATATATTAGGAAATATGTACCATATTATATATTTTCTAAAGTGCTTGTTCCGATTTTTGTCTATCGTGTTTCTCTACTGTGTATGGAAAGCCGACACTTACACAATGACCATCAAGTAACGTGGGAAACATACCTGCGGTTTTGATGCTATACCGATTAGGCCACAGTGCGAGACCATATTCACTACTGTGCCAATTATTGATTAGTGTTTAACCACTATAACGCTATTTTTTATCTTGTATCTTGAGAAAGGAAATGGATTTTGAAGGCTCAATTTCAGGACTGCAATGAGAAAAATACGTCATTTTAGCTGACACGAAATAGATACAAATCAGGGGTGTCCCAAAGACGATCGGAACCACACCTTTTAAATGTACATTCAAAACCGTCACAGCTTTAAAAAATGTCAACTCATTATTGTGTACAACTCTCCACATACTTAAAATATTTTTAACGCACGTAAGTTATGGTCAACTGTGTACTTCTTCTGTACGTCGTCTTCAAACCCATCAACGCCACTAACGCGATGATTGCCTTTTTAAAGACTATTCTGTGTTAAACATGCAGTATGTAACAATTTATATACAGAATAGACAACTTTTCATCAGATACGGGAAATTTTGTGAACACCAAAATGGTTTTCTTACAAATGACTTGATAAAACTGATTTATAATGTTTTTTCTCTCCCATGTGGAAGCCACGTACACAAAACACTGATTTCAAGTTTTGAAGTTATTATTTATAATAATTAAATTCGATCAGCCGTTTGTGTTTGTTAGTTAAAAGCAAAATGTGTACTATTTGGCCAATAGACAGTGTGGTAGTGTGTCACTTAATGTATCCGACCAATTTGGAGATCTCTTTGCCTCATATAACATCAAAGGAACATTAATTTCAAAATTTCACTTCTAGGTAAATGAGAAAAAAACACTTCTGTTTAAAATCTCACATTTTATGGAGTTAAAGTTGGGAATGAGTCAATCGGGTCAACCCACCTTTTTTTTTTGTTTTTAAATAATTGGACCCATCCTGTTAATTTACACAAAAAGTGCCCTCAAATTGGTTAAAATGACCAAGTAAATTGTGATTCAGAGGTTAGGTTTTTGTGGCATTGTCTTTTCTAAATGTGCAAAATTTAAAATGGCACAATTTCAGTGTTAATTGCTGTTTTCAGGAAGCAGTCATTCGTTGCATTTGGACTAAATTTTTCAAGGGTCATTTTGCATAATAAATGCAGATTTAAAAATTTACAGTTCGAATGAGAATGCACAAAATTAGCAGAAACTAGCAATAATCTTGCTTTATAGTGAAAGACAGGAAAATGAATGACATTTTTAAATCTTAAAATTAATTCAATATATCTTTCAATGGCTACTTTCCCTGGAGCCCTCATATTGGTGGTGATAGATTGTGGTTTTCCAGACTGACTTTCAACGTGTGTTTAGTGATGGACTCTGTACTTGGATCATTTTTATGTATTAGTACTCACGCCAAAGGTAGAAAATGTAGGCATGAATGTATTTAGACTTATTCTCTTTAAAATGTTTTAAAAACGAAAAAAATAAAAAACTTAAAAAAAGCAAAAAATAAAAAAAATAATACTAATAGGAACTTCACACTTGGAGCATTTGGTCACTGTTAAGAAAGGCAATGGTACTATTTCCTTTATTACCATAAGCCTGGAAAAACACCTAATTGGTTATGTAAAAGACAACTTCTTTTTTCAGGATATGCTTTCAGAGACACTTAATGAGAGTGGTCATTGCTTAGTGGGTTTATAATTTAAGCTCTTTAAAACAGTTGGGGTTAACTGTGCATTTTTATGATTCTATCTAGCCAGCTTTGTTTTTTGTTGAATGTTCCGCTAGATAATCCTTGAGAAATTTCTCCCAAATGTCTGATCTTGCGTTTATGAACAAATGATTGTTCGCAGGCTCAGTCCAACATTCAGATAAATACCAAAAATCTCAACTTTTTGTTAAGGTAAATCAGGGGACAAGGCTGTAGATCACAAAATGCCGCCTCTTTCAGGTTTTTGCTATTTTATTGTTCTGGATTAATCTGGAGTCTGTATTGGTGTTGAAACTTGGTGGATGGTGAGACATAACCAAGGCAAAATGTGCTTTACCTGATCAATATTTGAGGCAAATATGTTAAGTCCATATAATTGCATACTTTATTTATGCAAAAATAGAAAATGAATGGCTTTTGGTCTTGTCACTGGTAACATTTACGCATGCTAATTTGCATAATTTTGCAAACTAGAAAATACTGTACCAGATGGTTGAGGAAGGTGCCATATAATATGCAAGCTTAATACCTAAGGGCTTCCAGGAAAGGTCAACCAGGATATTTCCATTTAATGAATTATTTGCCTAATTTATGCAAAAATAGTTAATATTGGCGATGATATGAGGATCATATCTGCCAAACCATTTGCCAAATGTTATAGGCAAGGGCTTCCAGCCATGTCAGTGATATTATTGAATATTTGATGGCTACTTTGCATCATTATTTTCAAACAAGGTGATTGCAAAAGCCGTGAGAGTATTCGTTTTGATAACCACCGTGTTTGATACGAGGAGTTTCCAAGGCTCACAAGTATAGCATTACACTAAGACTGTCAGTGACACGTTGTATTTCTAAAACCTTGCTGAATTTGGCAAAATTGAAACTGCACATTTTCTCAAATTAAAATTTCAATTTGTGGCACCACAAACTGTCTGCTTTTCACATGGGGTTATTTTTCTAATTTTTTTTCTGGCAAATTTTGCTATCAAGGAAAAGAATTAAAAAACAAGAAAAGCAGGGAACGAATTCCCTGAAAATTGTCAGTTGCGGATTGGGGTGGTGTAGAGATGTAATTACACTGATGGGACTTGCAAAAACACACTGTACATTTGACAATTTACATCTATCCCCAGGAATGATCCAAGGAAAGCCAACACCAGGCTTAATGTGAAGCAAACTCACGCACTGATAAATTGAGTTTTAAAGGGTGTCAGAAGAAATGGAACAAAAAATTCACCCAGACCACTACATGTATAAGGGGGAGACTTCAGCACCTTTAGTGACTTGTGACTTATTCTTGTTTCGTGTCGTTTACTGTGGAAGATTTATTTTCCAAAATTTCCTTTTCAGTTGAAATGATTTTCAATAGTGTGAAAATAACCTTATTTTCCTCCTGAAATTTTTAGTGTTCAAATATTTTTCTCATTTACAATACCAAAATTTTGATTCTAATTGACTCTCGGATGTCAATATACTATTTATTTTACTGCAATTATTTCGTTGACTCTCGGCCGTCTTCTGTAAAACACCCCATTGCTTTGATTGACTTTCAGCCACTTTCCCAGCAGAAGCTTTTGAATTTAAACCCAATTGTTATGATTGACTTTGAGACGTCCACGCAGTAAACACAAATTTCCGTCGCAGCTTGTATCCCACCATGACCGCCTACCCAAAGTCCCACGGGGGTTTTACCACCATGAGACTTACGTTGGACCCTCCAAATTTAGCAGATGTGTCAAGGTCAATTGCACACCCAGAACAGTAGAGCGTACATTCCGGTGGATGACTTTTGATTTGACTTTTGGCCGCTTTCCTGGCAGAAGAAGTGAAAAGCAATTGTTCTGATGACTGTCGGCTGCGTTACGGCAGAAACAACACAATTGATTCTTAGCGCTGGCCGTTACAATTTTCGCAAGTTATTCCTCTGTGAGGAAAACGTCCGACAGTCATTGAAAGCAACAGATGACTCTAATTGACTCTGGTAGGTCAAGAGACGAAATGTTGATTCATAATTGACTCTCGGCCGTTTTGGGGGAAAAGGCCCCGGTGCAGGTGTAGGGTAATATTTAAGGACTGAATGCATAACACTACAGAAAAAAAAAAGCTTTCATGCTAATTTTGTGTAAACTGCGATAGGTTATTATGTAGGTATTTTTTGTGCACTTGATAAAAGGTGGGTGACCGATCAACAACATCATCCCCCGCTTTATCAAAATTGAGATTTTGTATCAGAAAAACTAGTTCATATTTTCTCATTACCATGGTTGAAATTTAAAACAAAAAAAAACATACACATAGGAAATGTTTCCTTTTGATGTATGAATAAATCAGCCAGGGGGTTTTATCCTACTCTACAAAAAAATGGCTGCGATTATATATAGGCATCTCCGCACGAGTCTCCAAGTACATAGGACAGATTGGCCGCATAAACATCCCTCCAAAGAACTACAGGGGGCGATTTACCAATGCTTTCACATTTTTTTGACAAAGTCCTGGATAGCTCAGAAAGTCTCAACAGGAAGCTATTTCCATTGGGGTCCATTTTACAGGACGGAATAGGGGATCCTGGGGGTTTTCATACCGGAAATCATTTTTCACCGAAATTTCTATCCCACAATGCACCCGTTCTCCTGTGCTGAACCCCCCCCCCACTCTGCACAGACAGCACTAGGCCAGGGGGCTGCTTTAGTATCACTGGTGTTTTGAAACAAGTTGCAGATCAAATTTAACTTCAGAGGTAGTGGAGGTCACAAACTATTTTCGCTAGTCCCTTCACACTGCTGCTATAGCCTCAGATTTCTAAATTATGCATTTCAGGTCTATTTGAAAACCCCCTTACATGTTGTGAATCATTAATGGAATAATTTATTTTTTTTAATTAAGTGAGCAACAAAATAGTATTGTCTAAAATATCCATATTCTGCATCTATTGAAGATTTCTTAGATAGGGTCACCCAAAAAAACACTTAGTTTCCATGCTTTAAAGCATATACAGAATAAAAAAACTTACCTCTTTGCTACTTTAGTGGCTGGCCTTTGGACCCAGTGAAGGGAGGGGCTTCTCGGGGAGGGGTTTTACTCGGTGAGGGGTTTACGCTGGGGGGGGGTGCTGTAAGCATGTCCCACCAAAGGCCTATTATAGTGATAAACACTTTCAATTCACCTGTATCAAAATAGCTTCACTTTCCGGATAAAAGAAGAACCGCCATCACTGGTAAAACACCGGCATGTACATCACAAAAGTTGTCATGGCCTATCTTTTATCCTTATTGTTGATATTAATCGGCCAAAACATTGAACAATCAAGACTCTGAATCTGCACCTTAGGACTGCACTGCCCCCCCACCCCCCAGATAGGTGCAAAGCCTTTAACAACTTAGAGAGATAGGCAGAGAGTAAGGAGAATTGAGGCAGAAAGGGGTACAAGTCTTGTCCCGGGTTGGAATTATTGCAATCAAAAAATTCAAGCATGAATTGGAATCACATGAACAAATCATTCCCAAAAATTCCAGTGTGTTACTAACTGCATTAAATGGGTCAGGCACTTTACAGTCATGCCTAGAGAAACATAATTTGAGTTATTCTCCACCTAGGAACACAATTTATCTGTGATGTATCTTCGAAATAGCTCATGTTGTAGGTTTTGGGGCTACCAGTGACATTGCCATTTAAATTTAATTCGTTAAAAATATAGTGGCAATAGGTGTAATGCTATTCAACGTGCCACGTCAGGTTAAATTTTTTTTTTAAAGGCAGCTAGGATGGGAATTCAATTGTAACATCATGATAGAGGTTTTATTGACCTTGGAAAAATCAAACTATTTAGTAATTTGTTTGAAAGAATTGTATGATTACTTATGGTAGTCTCTGAAACAATGTTACTTTAATCAACAAAATGGATGTCATATACACGGCCAATTTCTTCATGGTAGTTACCGTGCAGCTACCACCGAGTAGACACGGATTACCTACCCACTAGACGTACACTCGCCGGCCGGGATTCCATGTATTTTTGGCACATGCCATAGACGGATAGTGTACACACAGTGGCTGTCTCCACTGTCGTGAAGTAGCTACGTGGTTACACCGGCTCTCAGTGCGCGCAGTATTTCTCATGGCCAATTTTGTTTTTTTTAAATATATTTTTGGCATATATTTGCATTTTTGTGTCGCCTGCCTTAATAGGGATCACTTTGTCCACTGTTGTCTGTGTTGATGTCTGTTGGTTGTGGAGTCTCGTTGCTGTGAAAAAGGGTTAACATTTGCCTGTAATATCTGCATACTTCGATGGATATAAACCAAACTTGAGTCATAGGTGCAACATTGGATCCCTCAATTGTTGATGAGGTCAAAGGTCACATGCCAAGGTCAAAGATCATGTGAGGTCAAGTTGTAAGATAAGCTGAAAATGTAAAATTGACCTAAATTGAAAAGTTGAAGTTCAATTGGAACCAAACTTGAATCATAGGTGCAACATATATGTAAGGACGTGTGTGTGTCTGGACACAAAAAAGGTAAACATTTTGCCATAACTTTTTTTCCAGATGAGCTAGAGTACCCAAACTTAGATATATTGTAGGAGGGCACAAGCCCCTACTAACCATGTAATCCATTCCCCCAGGGTCCTCCCCTGGGTCTGACAGGGGGTGGGGAAATGTCAAAAAAGGTCAACATTTCACAAAAAAGGTCAACATTTTGCCATAACTTTTTTTCCAGATGAGCTAGATTGCCCAAACTTAGATATACTGTAGGAGGGCACAAGCCCCTACTAACCATGTAATCCATTCCCCCAGGGTCCTCCCCTGGTCTGACAGGGGGTGGGGAAATGTCAAAAAAGGTCAACATTTCACAAAAAAGGTCAACATTTTGCCATAACTTTTTTTCCAGATGAGCTAGAGTACCCAAACTTAGATATATTGTAGGAGGGCACAAGCCCCTACTAACCATGTAATCCATTCCCCCAGGGTCCTCCCCTGGGTCTGACGGGGGGTGGGGAAATGTCAAAAAAGGTCAAAAACATTTCACAAAAAAGTAAAAAAGGTCAACATTTCACAAAAAAAAGTCAAAACTTTTTTTCTAGATGAGTTACAGTAGCCAAACTCAATATAATTTTAGTCTATAGACTGAAAGTGTTTAGACCTATGCTTTTGATAAGCTCCTAGGCGACCGCCTAACTGCCCGATATGGAGTTTTGTTGAGGTTTGGGTCCAACAGTCCACTTAGCTTCAAGCGCCTTCCACGCAGGCAGACTGGCGTATGGACTTTTTTGGTCTCCACTTCTTGCGTCAAGTATAGACTATACATACACAATGTACACCCATATTATTCAACGCCCCAGAGCTGCACATACCTAGGGAGAAAAAGCAATCCGTCCATACCGCCATTGGCGGTTTACAGATTTTTTATTAAAAGTGCAGCTATATGGGGGTTTTGATGATGCCCATTTAGTATTTCATAATGATTTTCCAAAAAAAAAATGCTAAACAGAGAATATGTGTATATTGTAAAATGGTGTTGTGGTAACCGTGGGCGGCGCGGGGTAGCTACATGGTAGCTGCGTGTCTACTCCAGTACTGTCTACACTACATCACCTTCTCTCCATGTTAGTGGGCAACTACAGGGTAGCCATTGGGGTAGGTACTGTAGAGTAGATACATCACTGTATACCTAATAACTGTACTTTGGAAGCACTATCTTGCAGCTGCTGCATCGCAACTTGCTCGGTGTGTACTGTGCAGTAGCTGCCGTGGTAGACACGGTGTAGCTGCAGTATAGGCTACCACATGAGTAAGAAAGTGGCCGAGTATGTAATGGGCAGTTTTAGTAAAAGCCCAGCCACAAATGGCATCAGTTTTGAAATTGGTCTCATTGATGATGATGCCTCTAGATACCAGTAGGCCTTCAATTTAAAGGGAAAAAAATAATATTCCAACCATAAATCTATTAAAAATGGTACTGGTTCCTTCCATAAGCTCCAAATCTGCTGGATTATGACTTTTTCTCTCCCCAATTTGAATGAATACCAGTTAGTTCTCTTTCTAGATCTAGGAAAGAATTGATGTGAAATAGCTGCTTGTGGGATTCAGTTTAAAAAAGTGCAGTTGTGGAAACAAGGATGTATAAAAATACGGGAAATACACCGTATGAAATTTTAAAATTATCACTTTTTTATTTTTTTTATATCAATGCATATAACCTATAGGCTATATTGAGAACAATTCAAAGGTTATAAAAAAAGAAGCTTTACTGGGAATGATATTGGGAGGAGACTAGTAAGGCAGAGTAGGTAAAGAGCAGGTATGAACCAAGAGTAAAATCTTTATAATCCAGTCATGCATAGATAACAGTCTCCAATTCCCTACCACTTTCTTGTTGTCCATCCCATGTTTTCACAAGATCAAGGTTTCAAGTCACTCGGGTACAGATTTTCTCTCGTTTAAGTGCTCCCTCTCCGCAACTTGTCTGCAAATTATATTGGAAGCACTCAAAAAATATTTAAGCCTTTAGTGTAATCAATTGCAAGGGAGAGGCTGTGTAGTGGGACAATGTGACATCATATTACACAGAGGAACATGTTGCCATGGCAACCAGTGATATTCATCCCTGGATGAAATTCCCACAGGGTTTTCGTATGACTTGAGAATCCTTATTGTTGGTTAGATCTGTGTTTTAGAATTTACAGCGAAGGCAGTGAAACGGCAGCTGTGTAAATCCATGCCATATTTTTATGGAAAGGAATTAGAAAAAAAATCCTTATCGAAAATAGTAACTTGTTTTTGTTTTATTTAAAAATGAAATATGAAAGTATATTTCTGGTATTGTTTATTTCAATATAGTTTTATATTCATTAAAGGGCCATGGCCCAATCGCTAATAGTAATAGCCTCATGCCCAGATCCCTAGATTTTAGCGAAGTAAAAATTTCATATTTGAAGAAAGGTACTATTTTTCTCATTTACCCTGTGAAATCTTAGGGCTAAAGGATGTTTGGTTTGAAAGTTATGAGCAAAAATATGCTCCATTTTGGTTAACCAATATTAATTTTACAAAGGACTCTGTAGTGCTTTCAAAATTACATTTTTAGCTCTCATATTAAAATGGATTGAAATATTGGTGCAGAACTTTACAGGTGGGGTTTTAGGGTGAAGGTCATTTTATCAAGATGAAAACTTTATATGCAGAGATGTAACTTTTCCCGGGAATTTCCGGATTTTTGGCCATAAATGAAAAAAAATCTGGAAATGTAAAAAAAAAAAATGTTTTTTCAATTTCTGTGAGCAAAGTGTTAATGATAAAGGTAAAACTGCATCAAAAACCAAAGTTTTAAGTACCAATTTATTTTAGAGAAGGGTCTTGTACCCTAAAATAGCATAAGAAAATACATTCCCTGGAGCTTCACTGGATGGCCTTCCTGTCGGTTCAAATTTTAGATTTTCAGGAAATGGGACTATTACTCTGTAACATCTCTGTATATGTACTTAAATCGGGCCATCCCCTTTTAAAGGTTAATTTGAATTTGTCGTTTTTACAATATTTTGCCAATCAGTGTGTCACTGGCGGACATTTTTTAAAATTTGGATAAAAGTGCCACATGCCCTTTTCTGTTTTATTATGTAATCCAATCCCCCGCTTATATAACTAAATCCCCCGCATCTTATGAAACTCTTACATTGCCAAAGAGAAAAGTGCTGCATCTAATGAAACTCTACAGTGCCAAGAGTAAAGGTCCCATGTGATGCGATTGTATCAAAAGAAACGTGAACAGTATGCGCGTATGAAATCGCTCTCCAGGCCAGCAATACACTTGTGGTTTGCCATCCCTGGCTATGGGCCTGGTGCCCGAGGGTTCCCTGCATCAAATCACACTGACCTTTCACTTGCTTTGCTTTCTTTATTATTGGTGCGTACTAACCTCCCCCTCACATATCCCACAAAACTCCTTCTACACTGAGGTCAGAAAATGCTCAAAGTCCTGTGTTACCTGTACGGGACAGCCAAACCAGGCAATTGTACAGTAGCTGACAAATGCAGATACAGATGTATTGTGACGAAACAAACCCAACATGCACGAAACTGCTGGTTTTACATATCATTTTTTAACTTCTCAGAAAAAAAAACGGGTCAAACATGCAATAAAAAAGAAATCACATTTCACACTGGCCAATTTATTTAAAAAGTACTCACTTAGTCATTTTCTTGTTGGACAAACTTTCTAAATATTTGGCCTTAAGAATACAATTTTGATGATGAAATGATTAGGCAGTTGCACAGGAATTTTATATTCACAAATTGTCGGGGCGATCTGTGATGTGTTAGGGTTAATATGAAACTCTGACCTCGCGTGCGAAACAGCGATCGCCAACTCGCTCGTTTTTATTATTGGTAATCGGCGAAAATAAGCGTGGTCATGCCCATTTTAAATAAGTTACCAGGAGCAGCCTGGAGAAAGCAGGGTGAGCCTCTTACTATACTTACTATCTTCTGAAGATAGCAACAATAAAATGCTATCATCTTAAAGACAGGGCCATATGATGTTTGTAACTAAGACCATGTCTTTTTTTCCCATTTAGCCTGAGTATAGTGGATATATAGGAGAGCACTGTTCAGTGTGCCTGGATAAAACACAGAAAATCCCTTGTATTGTCTGCCATACTTAAAAAAGGCTAATTGTAGACTTATTTTTAATGCAGTGTTATAGTGGCATCCTGTACAAAACACTTTGGGATTTGTCAAATGTCTTTAAAGTTAATTCATGCCATTTACAGGCACAAACCTGTCATGTCAAATATTTTGTTAATTTATAAAAATACCTCAAAATTCATAATACTATTGCAAACATGTAGTCCTGGGTGTAGCATACCTGATAAGTTTGTAATCCATTTCTTACAAGTAGTATGTTGTCACATTATTAAATTTTATGACACTAATGAAAAACTTAAGTGTCATGGGGCTTTACCTTTTAGAAGTGCCCAGCAACAGTGATTAACTGTTGAGACTAGATTCACTATTGTGTGTACAGCACCTTAACCCCTAGGGTGCCTTCAAAATTGATAGATACATGCCTAGATACTTGTGAATATGATCTATTAGAATTACATCAGCATGCCTAATGTCTTCTGAAGATAGCAATGTAGTTGGTGGAAAAAAAACCAGTGCAACATAAATTATGTTCTCAAAAATATTCACTGCTATATTGGACCTTATATTGCTATCTTCAGGAGATAACAACTTAATGTGGTGCATTTCCTAACTTGTGGGTCACAACCCCAATAGGGTCTGTGGGCTCATAAAGAAGGGGGTTGCGAAGCCAACTTGGGGGGGATTCATAGGTAAATATCAGAACAGTAACTGTGTTATGGGGTTGCTCCATGCTAGAAATGGGGGTCTTGTTTGGTTGGAAAACCCTGTAAAAAAGTTTGTTTTCAGTATAGGCCTTGCGCATTTTGATTTTTGAGCCATTTTTACCGCATTTCATTTTTTCATTTGATTTTCTGAAAAAATGCATTTTTTAAACAAAAATGTCATCCCAAATAGACTAATAATTTGACAGTCAAATATGATGGCCAATTTGAGCCATTTCTGGGGAAAATCCTTTTCAAAGAAATAAAAAAAGGTGCTTTTTGCATATAGGTTTTTGGATTACCTACTGGAAACGAACTTGATTTATGACCATCTTTTGGCAGTAACATGCATAGCTGAATCACTTGGAAGTTTCCTATTAAAATACAAGTTGGTAACCTAAATATGTCTAGTGTGCTGACTGCTGAATTTGTTTAAATTATTTAAAACTTATGTGATCTAGAAACATACATCATGTACAGTGTCTTTGAATCCTTAGCCTTTCAGTTGTCCAATCTCATTAATGTATTAATGAATTTCTGCTGGTCCCTTATTTCCTGTTCATCATACAATGCAAATTCCAGTATTCCTATTTAAATAGGTTGCATCATTGAGTCGAGCATTATTCAGTCCTGAAATAATTTATTGGGGGTAAAATCCATGTGAGCTTGTGAAGTTGATTTCCTGACATAATCAACCTAATTATTTCCAGGAATAATTTGATTAAGTCATGTTGAGTAGATGCTCCTATGCTATTTGCAAACCTAGTGTACTCGATGCAATTTTTCATTCCTACAGAACAAATGCTTCATAAAATTGGTTTTGAACTGAGTTACTGTTACCATTTGATCAATAGTAAATGGATGCGCTGTTTGACCGCAAGAAGTCATTTACAATTTAGCACAGGGAGAGCATGTTTAGTGAGTATAGCATGCATAGTGTCAGGACTGACTATAATCGGAGCCAGTTGAGATATTGTCTCTTACATCAGGCAGATATACACAGTGTTTGCCTTGGAGGGCTGCACAGTACGACGTCCCCAGTTGACACTGTCAGACACAAATGCAGAGTTAAATTGGAACTCTTGGACTGTAGGACTGACTCACGATTTGGATTTTCAGTGGAATATGTGAGACCGGAAATGTATGATGAGTGGGTTAAACAAGCATAATATTCTTTGTTATTGTGTGGTATCGTTGAACTGTAGTTTATTTGACTCAATGTGATTGCAAGTTTCAGTTGCTATTAAAGGGAGTAGTCCAGCTAAGGAAAAATTATCAAGCTACTAAAAGGTTAATCAATACTACTGATCGCTTGAACGTGATCGCTTGAACTTGATCTCAAGTGCTTATCCCTGACAAATATTTTGCAAGGGCCTGGGAAGGACACTAAGCTGAGGAGCTTGTGGATGTCCCGGTTGATGTGTGGATTATTGTGCAAAAGTATTTTTTTAAAATCCATAATCCTGTACTATTTTGGTCTCTATATCCACATAATTAGGGCACAGTGATTCCTTGGGTAGTGTTACACATGTGATTCAAACAATGTGTGAGGTCAAAGGTCATCAAGGTGTATTTTTGGTTCATTGCTCCAAAATGGTCAATATAACATTGGTCACTGTATCTACTTAAGTTTGATGGATGTTCATGTGACCTGGGCACAATGATTGTTGAGTAGAGGGCCACAAGTGTTTGAGGTCAAGGGTCATCTAGGGTCATTTTAAGTCAGATCTAGTTTATAGAATCAAAGAGACTTTGGAGTGATTATTGAATCTTTGTCAATACATGGGATTAAAGGTCACATGGGGTCATTAAGGGTCAGTGGGCAACATTAAAATAATTTTGATTGTTTGAGTCTAAAATGATTTTATTATCAAAATCAAGAGAATGACACTTCTAGACATCCAAAACTGCTTTCAAATAAGCCAAGGAAAAAGGGTGTTTTCTCAGCCTCCTGATTGGCCATTGTAAAAATTGCATATTGTTGACAAGTTTTCAGAAAAAAAAAAAGAGGTCGGTTAGGTTTTTTGGTTTTGGGGTATAATTTGACAATGCCCCAAAAAAGTTGTCTAAAACGCAAGAAGAACAAGGGAATTCCATGTAGCGCATAGCTTCTTGATAAAAAATGCAGATCCCTTAGGGTTTTGAGCTACAAGAAGCTGAAATGAACTCTTCTTTTTTGAGTCATGGTAAAGTAGCCTAGGCTCATTCATTGTGCTGGAGATATTTTTCTCTGCTGGGCTCCCTTACTAAAGGTTGTGTAGTCTGTGATCTCTTTTTTCCCTTCAATTTGGGCACATAATAGAAGAATTATACTACACAAAATCAACAGCAACAACAGAGTTTCGTATCTGTACGAAGAATTTTCCATTACGTCACCCACGGTGATTATTTGAGCATGAAGAGATCCCGCATTAATTTCATGTCTGGATAGTGTTCAAGGGAGGAAGGATTATCGCATGTTGCCATTAATTGACCCCAAATTAATAAGAGCTGACTGCACATTTTGAAAGTAATCAATTTCTACTTGACCTTGTCTTGAGAGTTTAACAAAATATTGATTTCACGTTTAGAGTGATTTGAAATTGAGTTTCCTCCATCCTCCAGGCAGATTTGGATAATATCACGTTTGTAACTCCTTTGGTGTGGCGGTCCTCTGTTCAATTGATAAACGGACTAGTGTGCATGTTTCCTTGCACAAATAAAATTATTGTGCAGTGAGATTTTGGGTCTTATAATACTAAAGGGGCAAAAGTTTGAATTATATAAAAATCCTCAATGCATAGGTAAGCTGGGGAATGGGGATGGTTGAAAAATGACCATTTTAAGATCATCCAATAATCAGAAAGACCCTAAATGGCAGCATGATTCGTGTGTGTGTCTGTGTGTCAAAAAGTTTTTTCTAGCTTTAAACAGCTCGGGAAACAACCAAAACGGGATTTTAAGCGAGTCCCGTTCGGGACGCTACAAAAGCCCAAACAGGCTTTAATACAGTACTGCGCAAGCGCAGATACCCTACTTCTGAGGTACTTTCTGTACTGGAACGCGCCACATTGGTAAAGGTCACACCAACCTAGTCGTTTTTGCAGCCGTTTTAAATAGATGATTAATAAATCTAAAAATGAGTTAAATTGAAGTTTGAAGAATAAGCGTCTGGAAATAAAGTCTATGATTAAGTTCAGTTGGAAGATATCACAATCCCCCCGGTTTCCACCACACCATAGAGGACCGAGGGTACATGTATACACTGAAGCCTGCATGTACACGAAAAAGTCTCCCCGGTCAGATGTAAACAAAAGCGATATGTGTACAAATACATGCATGTAGGAATCATAGATCAAATTACCTTGACTACAAAAAAATGTACAGAAAGCAGAGGAGATGGTTTTATGTTTAATTTACATATCATCTCCCCTAGCACGATTTATCATGCTTCTCACTGGACGTTATCTACGCGACTGTACCTGCTGCAGTAGTGGGCCGGTATCGCGGTACATACAACCCGACCCCGGCATACAACACAAGTGCCTGTTCCACTGGTATAAGTTACTGGTAGCGGTAAGGTTATAGGTCTTATGTCTATACGTCTTGTTAGTATGATATGTGGTGCACGGTGGTTTCATATTGTGTTTAACTTTTCAGTGTGTTCGAAGCTTCGTAAGCTTTTACGTGTGAAGTTGTGTGAGTGGTACACAGTGCCACTGTGTACACTGCACTGTGACAGTGGTAGGCCTATAGTACTAATAGAATCAGGAAGACTTGCTCACGCATTTATACCACGAAAAAGTAGAACACACGTATTATGTATTTAATTAACCAATTATCATCATGATCATGTCCTAGAGGGTTTAACAATTTTCAGGATTTCAGCCTGTTGTGTATAGATATACAATGCTAGTTATTATGGTTATGGCGATAGACCCACGCGCTTTATGATCATACGTACATGCGACTGGATTGAAGAATACATCTTCAGTTTGAAAATCGTAAAAATTGAATAATACAAATTTTAGACCGTAAAATTTAAAAATGGCACGGCTGATCGGTTCAAAATATTATACAGAAAAGTATTCTCTAACAGGAATGAATCGCTATACACCCGTTTTGATCGCTGTAGACTTTGATTTTGAAAATTCACAGTCGAGAGGGGATTGACCAATTACGTACTGGATTTTTGACCTTTGTCAGTTTTAACGAAAGGCCCAATTTGGCTTTCGTAGAAGTTCCCGAACAGGACGCGCTTCAAATCCCGTTCGGGTATCTTTGCCGAACTGATCATGGATCAAGTTCATACTTGGTTATGCTTATACATTTGACAAGAGGTCTATTGCGGGTACATATGAAATAGGTCAAAGGTTTTATTCATGGTCCACTTATGGTCATCTTGTGTAATATGTAACACATTTGGTTTGGCCTTTAGTGCAGTGAATGGATCAACCTGTTTGGGGACCGCCTGTCTATTTTTAGTTAAGTATAGATTGATAGATTGCTCTGTCGAATCTCACCTGCATGCCTTTTAACTTAATCTAAAAAATGGAAACAGGCCTGATTCTAGTGTGTTCTACAAGCATCATATGCAATGCAGGAGGCACATTCTGTAGTTTAAATCTGTCTGTGAGTCAACTCTTGTTACCTCTAAACATATTTGCCCACTGCGTTTTAACATGGATGTGCACCTTTTCCTGACTCTTGGTGTCCTTTGGGGTAGTGGGTCCCAACTTATTGGGGACCTGTTTACCCCATTTTCAAAACCGCAAACGGCAGATGACATCAGGGGTGGATTTAACTTTATTTCTGTACTGGCCCCATCAGGCCATGGAACTAGAAAACCAACTGGCCCTGCAGTGAACTCACTGGCCCAACCTTTTCCATGCTAACTGGTCATGAACTGGAGTCTTGAACGATGCACATACCTGTACCGCCATTTCAGATCAGTTCCCTTAACCCCTACTCCCTGGGCTTCAGTGTCCGTGTCCTATTTGGGTCACACTTTTGCATTTTACTTTACACTCATTTTTTTTCCCATCACCTACACTTGTTATTGTACACAGACCAAAATTATAATTGATAAATGTGGACAAAATACTTCTACAAAGCATAATTATTGTGCTGTCTTCAAGTTTGGCCAATCTTTATGGAGATAGCTTGAGATAAATCGCCCGTCCGTTTCTTTGTTCGTACTCGCTCTTTTGCATCTCTTTATTACTAGGACCATCTTGCTAATCCTGTTTTCTTGTGGTCCCTGGTGCAACTGCAATAAAGTGCAATTGCTTTAAGAATACTTCATTCATTGAATTCTTACTGGCCCCACGGGAATTTCAACTGGCCGCGGGCCATCGGGCCATGCTAAATCGAGGCCCTGGATGAGCATGTGTGTTCGGTGAATGCGTAATTTTGTTCTTGTATGTGAAGTAAAACAGAAAAGTAAGATTCTGGTCAGATAAAGGAAATTAAGTCAAGTTTCATGCTGAAGAGAAAATTAATATAGTTTATATTTTTTTTTTAAGATGCTCTTGAAATTGAGATTTGTTTTTGTAGAAGACACGTTTTTTCCATCCACCTACACACGATGTTCTTGTCTTCAAGTGAAATGTTAAAGGTGAAATCTCCAACATAAAATTTCAGTTTTGTTCCCGAAATGGTTTGTACTACACCTCGTATCACTTAGGATGGGTTTTAAAAGATGTTTTTGTTTTTTGCTTTTTCTTGCCTTCACATGGTCATATCATGTGGCAATTGTGGCTCTCTCCTTTTAAATGTCAAGAGCATATCAAGGCATTGAACAGCAATAACATAAATTATGTGCAAATTACACAACTTCATAGAAATTTCCTATACACGAATCCGACGGCGACTATTATCAGCCCCTACGCCGTGGGCGGCGCCCCCCCAAACTCACCATCCGCAATGACTGGGGGCATCTTTTGCATGTCTCGTTATACACCGCGTTACGTTGTACGTATTACCACAAAGAAGCGATAATTTTTGATCAGTTTGACGGCAAAAACCAACACTATTTCACTGTTTATCCATTTGTATATCATCCATGGGAGGCTCAGGAAAAAATGTAATGTCTTGCTGCACAAATAGCGATAAACAGTTACAAAAATGGAATCGAACTGCCGGGCGAATTCCACCTCCGCTAATGAGACAAATGAAACAATCATCCTATCCATTTCAGTCTAAATACCACATTGTAACTCGCCGGTCATTTTCACGTACTGATAGTCCAGGCGTAGAACATTCCATGCACAAACGAACTATTTGTTCAGATGCTCCCAGAATCGATCACATGGCACGGAAGTGTCCTTCCTAAAACACCAACCACCCGCATCGGAAGATGTCACGTTTTTCAGCAAATACTTCGTTCTTTGGGGACTATTCAAGTTTTCACGTACACGGAATTTAAATCAACATTCTATTGTTACTTTATTTTTTTGTCTGCTGGTTTTGAATTTTACGAAAATTATGTTTCTCACGCGGCGTTATTAACCAATTTTTTTAACAGTATTCTAACCATAGCGTTCATTTTCTCAGTCACGCAAAGTTGGCGAGATAACTTCAATTTTACAACAACACCGTAAGAACACTTGCCCTGGAATCCAGTTTAGCCAGTCCCTGACATCCTTCCATAATCCATGGAATAAACGGTGAAATGTGTTAACAATTGCAAAAACGGTAGGTTGTAAAATTCTTATTTATCATTATTATGGGCTTATTATTTCGTTCGTTAAGCAATATGGCGGCGTGTGTGTGTACCTGTGTGTTTGGTGGCCAGGATGCCCCCAGTAATGGCGGCTACGTAGAGGGTGTCCTTTCGAGGCTTTCCCGTCGGATTCGTGTATAGGCTACCATGATCTTCTCAAAAAATCTTGGAGGTTCACCAAACCTCTTCAGACCAATCCTCCACGTGAAACTGTCAAAGTGTAATGTACTGTGGGAATGCATTTCCTCAAGGGTTTCAAAAAAAAGTGAAAATCATAAATTGTGATCTGTGAAGTTCTAATAAGGTGATAACAAAAGATGTGAAACAATTTTGTTGGAAAGAGGACCACCATCTTCCAACAGCCACACTGCCCCCAAGATGCCCATTGCATCCTTAAGGGCAAGGGTTTGTCATATCACATTTCCTATTTTCTTGGTGAAATCAATACAATAGATGACAGGGTTGTGAGAATTTTGATAAATCAACAGATGCTACAAGGCAATTAAGATGGACATCATTGAGTGTTAATCGATACTTTCATTTCATTTTGTTCCCCATGCAATACAACCACCGTCAATCTCCTTGATTTTATTACCTGGCTTGAAGAATGCAATTGGGAAAGATAAGCGATTAGATCCTTTCAAGTGACAAAAAATTAATTAGCTTCTACTGCTGGTTCTAAATGACTTTCATTTTAAAAAAATTTCTAGAAAAATGATATTGGATGTATGTTTCTTCCATTGATTGAGAGAAATTTGGTCAATTTAACACATGCAAGTTTTCAGGTCGTTTCAGGTTTACTGTAACCCCTCGGGTATAAGCCCACCTTCAGTTATAAAGCCCACCCCCCAAAGTTTTTTAAGAAAATACAGGACAACATACACTTCGGGAGAAGCCCATGTGGAAGCCAGGTGACGTTATGTGGAACGTCTCATGGCGTCCAAAGGTCAGAAAGGACCCTTTACACAATGAGCCTTGTGCACAATGATCTAAATTTAGATATAAGGGTTGTTTTATACAATCGGGGTACCACTCTTGCTGAACACTAAAATTTGACCCCTAAAAACACGTCTGTACTTTTTTCATAAATTGTACTATGCCAACTAAAGACCATCACAAAAAAAAAAAAAGCACTACCTACAGCTTGCAAATAACCATTTGGGAACTGCTTGATTACTAACAAATATGTACATTGATGGAAATGCTTAAATCACTGTCTCATTCTATGTAGGCTAATATTTGAGTAGATCCCAGTACTTGTCATAAAGAACACTTCGGACACATTTCAACATTCAGGAAACAACATTTGAAGCCAGGTAATTAATATCCGAATCTTAAAAGAATGTGACCATTTGGTACCAAATGGCTTCCAATTTGAATTTAGTGGTACATTCCCGTCAAAAAATGTCCTCTCCGAATATTGAGCTAATAAAGCTTAAACTAAATTGACCTGTTGATTTGTGGTATTTTGCTGTCAAAACTGTAGTTTATGTTCTAACATTTGTAATAAACACATGATGGCTACCCTTCAGTTTTCCTATATCACATGATCAAATGTAAGAAGTCAGTGTTCCCGTCAAAACTCTGTCCTTTTCCCGAAAACATGAAGTTTCACTAACCATAAAAATTGTTCCTGAACAACCTCAAACCTCAAATTTAAAGAACATATAGTTGAATTATCTACAATACAAAAACAATTAATATGAAAAATAATCAAATCACTTTGTTTTTTTCACCCCAAATGTAGAAAAAATGATGTGTTCCGTCAAAATCTTGTCCTCGCCGAAAATGTCACATTGCATCAATCATACAAATTGTTCACGAAGATGCGATGCCTCCAAATTTTGTATTTCCCCTTTCTTGCTTGCCTACAATTCACAAACATCAATTATTGAAAATATCATGACACTTCATTTTTCACCCCAAATTGAGACAGCCTAGGTACCCTGATTGTAAACAGCACCCTTAACACTGGTGTTTATGATTTTAATGAGATGATTCCAGAATTTAGTATGTCCAAAACACAAATTACAATTCATTTAAATACAATAAATCCTGGCACTAGTACTACCACCTTGCAGATCAAAACTAGCTTTAACTTACATGTATAGCCTCCTGGTTACTACTAACGCTGTCCTCTTTGAAATTATATTTAGTGCACTTTTTTGGTAACTGATATTGCTCCCAAGTTCTAGTCCCCTCCCCAGGTCATAAGCCCACCCCTATTTTTAAGTAAAATCTCTCCTTTTTGGGGGGTGGGCTTATATCTGAGTGCTTACGGTAATACTAAATTAGTGCGATATGAACCATATTGTGAACATTGCATTGGTGAATGAGACTTGCATAACTCAGCACTATCGTCAGAAGCAACTGGGAATGGTGTGTTAATACACATGTACAAAGCACAGGGATTAGATTACTGGGAGAGATTGTTGGAAAACAATAACATAACTGCCCTGTGGGCAGAAAAAAGTGACCCATTCCATACCAGTCCCCAAAATTTTGATCCAAAATTGGCCAAAATGAACCAATTTTCCTGTGGCTGTACAACCAGCTGTACCCCCAAGGGCTTGGCTGTGCCCGAGCACTTTGGTAAGATAAGTTACATGTTATAAAATTAAATGTGTTCTTATAAGACTTAATGCTAAATAAAATGGTTAAAGTAAAATTTTGCTATTGAAGCAATTATTAGAGGGCTCATTTTCACAATTTAATTTGAAAGTAGTTTCCATTGGATTAGAGGAAAATGGATAAACATTTCCATCATAATATTGTGCCAAAAATTGCTGAACCACAGCATTAATCATGGTGTAAAACCTATACTAAGAAGATCCCACAGGAAATATATTGTTTGCACTGGAATTTGAAACTATGAAACAAATAGCAAGCCACATGAATTATGTCAATTGTGAAATCACCTTTGAAGTTGAAACTATAGTCTGGATAGTATTGCTGTCACAGCGGCCTGAACCTGAGCGTTTAGTTTAGAATTGCATCCTAACCTCTTGCTGCTCAATTAGCCATGCCCTCAGTATTGATTCTTCATAACAAGTTGAAGTAATTATCCCGTCTGGGAAATCTTAACGAGGTTGTGCAAATTTCAAAATTTGAACGGTCCTCTGCCCATTGTGTTTTGCTCTCTAAATATTTAATTATGATAGACGAGGATTAGATTGCATACTGTGCGGAAATTTACATTGGGACTTACTAAATCCTAACAGACAAGGATACTCTTGGATCAAAAATTTGCAACTTTTATCTACAAATGTGCAAATAGAATTGTAACTAACCGTACAAATAGACAAATTAAATCTGGGCCAATGTTGAATAAAAACATATAAATGCAAAGGTACCACACCACTGAAGGAAATGTTTATATTTTCAGTATTTAGTGTTTTTTTCAATGTTTACTAGAAAAAACTGTTTTTTTTTGTCAGCATCACTTGCTACTTGTGGTGTGGATCCATAATGCACATAAAGTTACACCAGGTTATAAATTACACATGGGGTCTATGTCAAAATTATTTTTGGTCTAAAATTGGCAGTTATTCGCATTTTCTTCGTGAAGTAACTAGCAAATTCAGAATATATCAAATACCTCTTGTCCTTGCAGAGGAACATATCTTTTTTCTGGTGGGACTTGCATTTATACCAAGTCTAACATTAAACCCATTCTAACTCTTTGTGCAGTGTAGACCTAGACCTTATAGTTCAGTATACAAAAGCTCAAACTTTTTGGCCCCCAACCATCTTGTGGAGGACCTATGTGCATGATTCTTGCAGAATGGATGCCTCTGGTTGGATAAATGGTATAGAAACATTCATTTTGGACTTAAAACGATAGTCAAACTTAATGTGGCATGGTGGTGAACATTGTTGAGGTCATGTGCTGTACTTTTGGATGGGTTATGAATATTAATGAGCTCAGTGATATTAAACATGTGATAAACTACAGTTGTTGGGGCCATCTTAATTACGCACTTTGTAATCTGTTCGTAAAGGTAAGTTAGGGGGACGAATTGTGTGTCATAAAATGTCCCTCTCGGATACAACCAAACAGCCAAATTGAAGATTTAGGTAGGCCTTCTAAATTGAATAGATAACAATTAAGATAAATTATGAAGGTTATAAACCAAATACTTGTTAGCATGTAAATAATATCTGCTGAGGTACATGTACTGCAGTTCAGTATTCAGTAGCCGGCTGTTGAATTGAACCATTCAAATTCACCACAAGGTGGTACTTACCTATAAAGGGAAGATAAATGTGCACGTAATGAAGATATTATGTGACTTAATGTGGCTACAGGTGAATGCATTTCAACATGAGTGCAGCCTTTTACAAATATCTGCAGGCCCTAAAACTTACTTTATATGCTTATACTCTTAATATCCAGAGGGATGATTAAAACTTACACATTGTTTCCACAGAACTGGAGGATTATATCACAACTCAGTTCTGAATTTGAGCCAGAGTTGTGCCAATCGAATGTTGATTATCATTTCACCCTTGTCATTTTTATTCTCTTCCTCTAGCTCTAGGATCTAGAATGGAGGCCTACGTGCATGGAGCTCGCCTTAGAGGGGAGGGAAGGCTGTGCAAAGCGGGAAGCTGTCGCGAGGGCGTGCAGTATTTCGAAGCCGCCCGGTCGAGTGGACACAGACGATTTGAAAACATTGAGCGCCATATACAGCCAGCTCGGGAATGCGTACTTTTATCTGCAGGAATACGGAAAGCATTGGGATACCACAGACATGATTCTGCTTGCCAGGTGCGGTCCGATTGTTACTTGGCAAAATTTAGGAAGAAAAAGGTCTAGTTTAGAATCAAATGACACAAGAGTGTGATAACAACAAGCAATGCCCCGACCATTATCTACGTGCTATATCATTACATGAGCACGCCATGTTGTGATTTTTGAGAAGAGAGGGGGATGTTGTTTTAAGATAGTACTCTTCAGATTGCTTCCTATTGTGTTTGGCTCATCGTCATTTGCCTATTAGTTACCGTTATCTGATAGTGTTAGTGTGTCTAGATATACCGCACAAGATCCCCCTAGGAAGAGGGCTTATAAATGGCACCTATATAATTGGGGTTATTCTTGTAAAAGAGATGCAAAATACAAAGCTTAAGAAGTAGAAGCAAAAAAAGATACAAGGTGTTCTCCATACAAGGGACATCCAGGAGAACACTCAGGGTAGAAGGAAAATAGTCTGCAGGACAAATAAATGTCCAAATAGAAAATTTAAAGGTATCACAGTACAAACCCCTTATGTAAGCATAATTTAAAGAGCATGCACTTTATTTGAAAAAATAGTGCACCCTCAAGCTTTATGTTAAAGGGAAAATCTGTATATTAGGCCTATATAAACAAAATGTGTAAAAAATTATTATTTACTATTCTGGATGGTGTCATAAACACAAACGATGGAAACCTGACGATTATGGAATCAACACAAGAAAATCACATACTAGAGTTTATTTCCCTTGGCAATCCACCTGTTGTCGGCATGACCTTGTGAGCTTTTCAATCCCAATGAAGTACGAATCTGTGATAGTCCATGTAATGGAACACATTTGGTTGATTACAGTTAGGGGCAAACCAAATAATGTAGCTAAGAATTACCTTTACCGTCTCTCTCTTTTAATGCTCCTACTGTGTTGTTTGCCTAATAAATGCCGCCCCTTCTCTAATAACGCCCCCTAAACGATTTTTAGATAAACAATTCAAGAAAATGTGGTTAAGCTTACCTAAATCACATTATTTAATGGCCGGGAGTCGTACTCCGTATCATAATTGCTGTTTGCACATTTGGTAATAGTTGATTATATGGACTTTGGACCTTGGGAGTGCGAAAACAAAGCGTCCGCCCTTCCGTATCGTTTGTATTATTGTGTAATCCAGGGAAATAAAGCGTTGTAGGTGAATTGTTGTGGGATTTTTGACTTTCCATTTTTTACTGTAATAAACGCCCTCCTTTTGGAAAAATGCACCCGCCCTCGGCGTTATTAGGAAGCAATACGGTTAGACAATAATAACTGCGCACCTATCTTTTTTTAGGTCATTGTGTTAAATCTTTGGTGTTTGGTTTGGGCCGAGGTATTTTCCGAGGGAGGACCGAAAAAAAGATAGTGCAAGTTATTATTGTCCATTAATAACCTATAGCGTTTATATCTTCATAATAAATCCTCTCAAACGCCAATTCAGTTTTTTATTTTGATAGCAGCCTTCCCCTCACATAATAGTTAAGTCTTTGGAGAGCCCAGGGAATCCAGTAAACCACAGTTTTTGACCAATCAGAAAGTGGCAATTGAAACTTTCGTAATCCATGTTCAGGGGCACTTTAGAGCGTCAAACTGAAATTGAGAGAGTTGGAAGGAAATGTGTTTCGCCATGTTCCCTGTTTTCAGAGCTGGAATTCATACACTTTCTGGCTGTCGGTTGATATTGAAATACATTTGGCGATAGTTTTAACAACCCTGGGAAATCTTACGTATCTTATTGCCTGAAATAAGATGCAGATTTTGTGCGCAGGATGAAGTTATGATCATCACTCCCTTCACACTCACACAAATTTTACCCACGTGGCTGCGCTGGGCCAGCTCACGACAACGCATGGCAGCTAACACAGGGATTTCTTTAAGTTTCTTAATTCGCGGCTGGAATTATTTATTTTCGAACTGGTAACAAAGTTACATAGCTTGTTGGGGATTTTAATACACCATGAATTGTACTGTAGCTATTTTCAGTGGTGGCACCTCACCTAATTTTCTCTGTACCGCACGAAGTCCTACCGCACAAGTCTGTTCTGCACAACATTCCATAATGGATGGATATGGTCATGCCATGAGACCCTGCCCATCGGGCCATCGCAGCCCGTGAATACCGTCCCAGTCATCTGTAGTGGATTTCAAAGTTTCCGGGCCTTATTTACAAAAACACAACAAGAGTCAATTGTGTATTAAGTACCATGATTTGTTAGAAGCATCCCAAACAAATGTCTTCTTTGCACTGTTTTTACAATTACATGGGTTTAATGAGATCACGGGTCGAACAGGTTTGAGATTTTCACTTTCATTCCAGTCCATATGTCATGTATGTCACTGTTTTGTTGGCCATGATTCGAATGAGAATTTCCTAGCATGTTAGGCCTCGTATACCTATTTAGACCCACGTTTCTTTCACATATATTTTGATCATTTATTTAAATTTACCCATTTTTAATTTGATTTTTTTTATGAATTTGTTCATGTTCATTTGTCCATCTGTTTGCTATTTATTTTTTTTTGGGGGTCTTTTTATTATTTAATTTTGTTTATTCCTCGTCAATATATTATCCCATTTTTACAAATCATCTATTTAATTTTGCTCATGTTATCCACTTGGCATGCTGGTGCATTTACAAATCTTTTATATAGGCCTATTTTGATTTATTCTTTTTCATTTGTTGTATTTGTATTGTGTATTTGTGAATTGCATTTGTTTATTGTTTAAAATTTTAAAAAGGTGTATTTGGTGCTTTAAAAGTTTGTGTCTTTTTTTTTTATTTTTTGATTGCACTTTTTAAAATTTTGTATTATTCTTTGTTTGGAGTATTTTCACTCCGTTATTTATTTATTGAGTTTTTTGTTTTTGTTATTTGGTTTATTTTCCTCATTGTTTGGTTGATTATTTTTATTGTATTTTGTCTTTATTGTGGTCTACATTTACTTACTTTTATTTTCTAACCAAAAACCTCCCCCCCCCCCCCCCCCCACCCCCCCCGGCGCAACCATGGGAAATTATGGGGAAGTCCCAACTGCACGTACGTGACCTGATTTGCCATATTACATCACTGATCTCTTGCAAGTTTCAGTGCATGTACAATACTCGATTTTCCCGACTCATTCTCCAAACCACACGTTTTAAGCTCAAGGTACATTGTTTCAAGCTCTACATTTTTTAATGTCTTTTTGGTGAAAAAGTACCCATGTGTCTTGTTTACACTTGAAAAGATCCACTGCTCAGGACTGCCATCACGGCAAGATCATGATCGCGACCGGGATCATAGCTGATCATTTACCCAGTGCAGTATAAGACTGTTAGTGGCATGCTCGGAACAGGGAGGGGCGGAGGGGGCGCGCGCCCCCGGTAATGTCTGCAAATCTGCAAATCAGCCCATTTTTGGAAATCTTTTGGACATTTCAGGCCTTTCCGCCCCAGCCCCCGGTAATTTTGACGTTTTTCAATCTGGTCCGCCACTGTATGGTACCATGATTCTGTATCAATCGTGGCATTGCAATGGCTTTTTTGTTCAGCAGCAGGAGTCTTTTTGATCCGTAGACGCATTGATATTCTTCGCCGCTAAAATGACTGACTGATATTAAAGTGTTGTCGTCTCACTCCACTTTTAAATCAAAGTTTTACTAGTATTGTGCAACGCGGGCCAGCGGTACCAGTGGAGTTCAGCCTCACGTGCTCATTACAGGTTACGCAAGCTAGCTTTACGTGGGACTGCTTTGATGTTAAGAAACTTTTTTGACTTGGCATATAAACTTATATCAGGTTTTTTGATATACGGAGGTGAACTGAAAGTGTAGCATTTCTTTCATGAGTTTTTTTGTTGGTTTCAAAAGTCACTTGCTAGTTTGTTTTTATTTTTGTAAATCAAATCTTGCAATGTTTTCGCCAATGTGTATCCATCTTCAGGGCCCCCAATAAATTTAATTTGACCATACAGGAATCTTCTTACCTCCAATCCGATGTGTTGATGTAACAAATTGCATGTCTTTAGGCAGATGGCGAACCTCCCATAGATATATATTCCCACATATATATATTCATTCGATCACCCTGTATTGACGAACCCCCCCAAGTGACGTCATACCCACAATTCCGCTTCCTCTTTTCGTCTTGGTTCGACAAGTGCGGTAAAGTAAGTATTTAACCCCGATAAATGCTTTGTCGAATTTTTGGTCAGATTTAGCTAAGTGTAGTCCTGAACCTTGTGTAATCTGTTAAATGTCATTTATTACGTCCCTGGGGCTTTAGTTTTGTCATTTTTCTTCATTTAGCGAATTCGGTATTTTAAGGACTGTATACTTGACTTTGCGTCGGGTTTGTCAACATACAAACCCGCATAATTTCAACAACCCATGACTGACTACGTAGGGCGTGGCAATGCCGCCACGTTCATATCGATAGTCTTATTCCTATTTCCCACTACTATCTTATATGTGTTAGGTATCGTTATATATATTTTTAACTGTGTATAATGTGATTA